>ML247549.1:103014-128834 GCA_005239495.1 Nicotiana undulata | reverse complement strand
TGCCTTGTCTTTACGTTTCATTTATTACCTTGTACTGCTGTGCTAGCATACTGTTACTCTATCTCCCCACCATGTTCTCCGCGTATCTGTCTTACTTGCTTATTTTTGTTGCCCGTTTTCCTGCTGTTATATAAAATTGCACAGGTACATATGTTGTGTTGGTCCTAGCCTCGTCACTACTTCGCCGAGGTTAGGCTCGACACTTACTCAGTACATGGGGTCGGTTGTACTGATGCTACACCTGCACTTCTTTATGTAGTGCAGACTACGCTGCCGGACCCAGAGATCACTGACGATCGGAGCATCTCATTCAGTCACACAGGAGACTCGAGGTTGACCCGCAGACGTTCGTGGGGCTTGACGTCACCTTCTACTTTCCACTATCAGTTCTGTCTTACTTTGTATTTCGAAGACAATCTTATGTATTTATTTCAGACCTTTTGTTTGTAGTAATCTCTTAGATAGTCCGTGAGTATGTGACACCAGTTTTGGGATTTGTTTTTTTTGGGTTTCATTTCGAAAGTGTTATGTTGTATTTTTGTTATTTTGTTAAACTTCATGTGGTGGGCCATCAAAGCCTTAGTTATCTGGTTCGTATTTGTTGTTAATGAGTTTTATTCAGTTCAAACGTTGGATTGTCTAGCGGGTTCAACGTTAGACCCAGTCATGGCCCGAAGGTGAGATTTCGGGTCGTGACAGCGGTTGACATAATGGTAGGGCTATCCGGCTCACGAATCATACCTGTGACGCGGGTGTCGTATACATACACAAAATTATCAATATTTAGGGATTTAACAGTGATTATACTTAAAAGCAAGAACTTAAGCAATATAATTTTTTAACATAACTTCCTAATGTTCTCATACCAATTCAAGGATAATAAGCAACTCAAAATACATTTAGGGATACATGTAAAGCACATATAAGCATGCTTGTGAGTCCTAAAACTACCCAACACAATATACTAGTAGCTACGCACGGACTCTTGTCACCTCGTGTGTGTGTAGCCCCCACAATTTAGGACATTTCAATCATTTATAATCACCTATGGGTACAATTCCCTCTTACAAGGTTAAAAGGACGACTCACCTCGTGTCGAACCTACTCTCCGGGTCAAGAACATGCCCGAAACTCTAAACTCGTCACCCAAGGACAAGAAACTAGTCAAATGTTACACAAATACATCAATTTATACTCTAAAGTATGAAATTCTCCTATTTACTTAGATATTTCATCTTACTTTGAAAAATCCCAAAATACACCCCCAGGCCCACATGCTCGGATTCAGGAAATATTCGAAGGAAACACTTACCCATAACCTAAGGATCATTAATATATAGTTTTTGTATGATTCCATGGCAAATTCCTTGGTAATTCTCTCATTTTTCATAAAACCTAGTTTTTTACTCTAACCCATGATTTTCCTTTAATTAGTGTGTTAATCTACCTAAAAATCCAAGTATTCAACTGTGACGACCCAGCCGATCATTTTGCGTATTACGACCCCGTTCCCTTGAATGAAACCTTCCATAGCGGCTACTCGTGCTTTATGACTTGCAGGAGCAGGTGGTTCGGAATATGGAAATGATTTGAGTGGTTTAGGAACACTTGGTTCCTTAAGGTTGGTCTATTTTGCCAAGTTTGACTTCGGTCAACATTTTGAGAAAACGACCTCGGAATCGAGTTCTGGCAGCTCCGGTAGCTCGGTATGATGATTTCAGACTTGGGCGTATGTTCGGCTCGGGTTTCTGTCGACCCGGGAGCATTTCGGCCCCCGAAATGGAAATCAAGATTTCCTTAAGTTTGGAATTTTGCTTGTAACGGGACTTTATACTATCGAGGTCCGAACAGAATGCCGGGATCAGGAATAGTTCCGTATAGTCATTTATGACTTGTCTGCAAAATATGAGCTCATTCCGAGTAGTATAGACCCGTTCGGCGTAATGAAATGAATTCTAGAAATTTCAACCTTTTAAGTTATGATTTAAGGGGTTTTGGAGGGTGATTTTGAGTTTTAGCGATGTTATGAGTGTTTCGTTGGCTCGAGCAAGTCTGTATTATGATTTGGTACCTGCTGGTATGTTTTGACGGGGCTCGGGTGGGCCCAGGAGCGTCCCGGACCCCGCACGAGGCCAAAAACCAGCAAAAACCATTTCTGGTGCAGCTACTTCTTGTGTGACCGCACCTGCGAACTCTCAGTCGCAGGTGTGACCCCCATCCCAGGCGCGGCCCTTCTTCTGAAGGAGCGGGACCGCTGGTGCAGACTCTTTCTCCGCAAGTGCGATGCCCAGGGTCCCAGACCCTTTTCCGCAGGGGCGATGATATCCTCGCAGGTGCGTGACCGCACCTGCGGTCCCTAGGTCGCAGGTGCAGAAATCATTGTTGCCAGCCCCTTTAAATGTCCAAATATACGGGTTTTTTTCATTTTTATCCACCATCAACCTCCATTAGAGAGCATCCAAGTTTGAGCAACACCTCCCACGACCACCCACTGTAGAGGTAAGTAATTCTCTTCTATTTTTCACTACTATGCATAGAATTCAACGGGTTTAATTCCTAAAGAATCAAAAATCATAAAAATTTTATAGAAATTCTAGGGCGTTGAATAAATTGGTGAATTATTCATTTTAGGTTATGAATACCTGCATAAATCACATAACTTCGATCCTTAGACTTCGGGTAGGTGATTCCTTCAAGAATTTTCAAAATCCAAACGTGTGGGCCCGAGGTCGAAATTCCGGAAATGGTCAAGAATGCTTAATTTGTGGATTTCTTTTTAATTATTCTTCTTGGAACCTAAATTAATTCAATTATACCATGTTTTGTTAGTTGCGAGCCGTCGAGGGTGAATTTCGGAGATTCGGGCGCATCCTTGACCCGAGGGGTGATATCGTCACGAGGTTAGTCTCCTTTCCAAACTTGTAAGGGGAAAATGTCCCCGTAGGTTCCTTGTTTTCTATGTGTACATGTTGAGGGGGATGCGTACGTACCAAGTGACGAGAGTCCGTAGCGACTAGATTTCTATGTCGGGTAGCCGTATGACCCACGAGCATGCCATTTCGTGCCTTATTTGAACCATTGTATGTATCATAAATTGTGTTTATTGTTGAAATAACATGGGAGAGGTAAAAATATGATGATGTAAATCCTAATTGGCTATCAGTGATATGATATTGACACAATCCTATTGATATCACGGTCGAGTCGGTACTCGTAGGTACCTACATGTGAAAACTATTATTATCGAGTCAGCACACGAGTCACAGGCATAATGCGCGATCATGGGGAGCTTATTACCATCGAGTCAGCACACGAGTCGCAGGTATGATTCGCGATTGTGGGGAGTTTATGACCTCAGTCCTTATGACCTACCTTATGACTCCGGCCGGTTGTCTTGTCCGTGTCGGTATATGTACACTTGAGTCTGGATCACATATGACAGTATTGGCAAGGTATTGTTCGATAAGAGGAATTGGTACTTGGAGTTCTTACTTGTGTTACATTATGTGTTCATATACTTGTTGTTTACTGTTTCGCATGCCTATTGCTTTAGCCTTATCTTGTTCTATATTATGTTGCTGGACCTTAGTGAGTATCTAGTCGACCTCTCGTCACTACTTCTTCGAGTTTAGACGGGATACTCACTGGGTACATATTTATTTAATATGTACTCATTCTGCACTTTCTTTTCCTTTCTGTACTTGACTGTACAAGTCCGAGGGCTGGTACGTCTTATTATCAGGCCGGTGCTAGATATTGATAGCGTGGTCATACTTCACGGTGAGCTGCTTTCCCGACGACTTCCTAGCAGCACCCTGGAGTTCTTTTGTTATATTCTCTGTTCATTTCATTCACACTGAGACTCTGTATATATATTGTAGTCATTGTATATTCAGTAGTTTCCCATGACACTCGTGACACTAGTTCCTGGCACACACGCGTAGTGTATATATATTTTGGGTTTGGGTTGTACAGGCATGCATATGCTTTATGCCCATGTCAAGCTATCATCATGTTTAACTGTTTAAAATTTGTAAATGTTGAATTGTTTAATTAGATGGGAAGGGTAACACTTAGTGTAATTTGTGTTGGCTTGCCTAACCCCGTCGTTGGGCGCCATCACGACCCGGATTGGGATTCTGAGTCGTGACAATGTGGTATCAGAGCTTTAGGTTCACGTAGTCTCATGAGTCACGGGCAGACCCAGTAGAGTCTTGCGGATTGGTACGGAGACGTCTGTACTTATCTTCAGGAGGCTATAAGGTGTTAAGAAACTCCTTTTGTTCATATCCTATCATGCAATAAATGATGTACTCAAACTTGATCTTCTATTTTATCACAGATGGTGAGGACGCGTGCTTCTTATGTACCTTATCCGGGTGAGGCTGCTACCCCCGCCACTCGAGGCCGTGGTGTGGGCAGGGGTAGGGCACCTGCCCGAGTTAGAGGACGAAGACGTCCCAGAGCCGTACCAGTTGCACTACCTGAGGTTCCTATTATTGAGAAGCAGGATGAGTTGCCTCCAGTTGCTCCTGCTCCAGCATACTTTATGACGGCGCCAGCCTTCCAGGAGGTTATGGGCCACATGTTGAGGATTATGGACACTATGTCCCAGGCAGGGGTACTTCCATCAGATCCTGCTACTTCTCAGGCAGGAGGGGGAGTTAAGACCCCTACCGCTCAGGCCACAGGACCGGTAGCAGCACATCCTATTCCGGGTACACCGCCCGTGATTGGAGCTTAGCCTATAGTAGTACAGCCAGAGCCTAGGCCCATTGCATAGGGCGACCAACAGAAGTTACTAGACAGATGGATTAGACTTCGTCCTCCAGGATTCGGGGGCGAGCAGGGTGAGGATGCCCAGGATTTCATCGACAGGTTCCGGGACAGACTGTGCAATATGAGGATATTGGAGTCACACGGGGTGGATTTTACCACTTTCCAGTTAGAGGGCAGAGCTCGCAGATGGTGGCAGTCTTATGTGCTCAGTAGGCCAGCTGGTTCTCCACCGGTTACTTGGGAGCAGTTTACACAGCTATTTCTAGACAGATACCTTCCACCGTCTGAGAGGGAGGAGCTTTGGGGTCTGTTTGAGAGGTTAGAGCAGGGGCAGATGTCCGTGACTGACTATTAGGCGAGGTTTTCAGAGTTATCCCGCCATGCCCTTATGATATTGCCCACTGATGCTGAGAGAGTGCGACGGTTTGTGGCAGACTTACATCCAGATATCAGGACATCCATGGCTAGAGAGGTAGAGATGGGTACCCGATTCCAGCCGGTAGTTGAGATAGCTCGACAGATTGAGGGTTACCGTACGAGGAGCAGGGAGTAGGGTCAGTCAGGTCAGCAAGGTCAGCAGGATAAGAGGGCCAGATTTATAGGTAACTTCAGGGGTTCCCCAGCTAGGGGCAGAGGTCAGTTCAGTATGCCTTCATATTCAGCACCTCAATTTCCTCCCAGGGGTGTCTTAGTGAGGCCTTAGTTCAATGCCATGCCAGAGTGCTCCTACCGTCCTCCAGCCATTCACAGTCCATCTAGTGGTTACTCCAGCCGTCAGAGATCCTCCGGTTCCAATTTCAGTGCTGTGACAGATGATTCTCATTGCATTCCAGCCATTTGGGACTCTTACTCTTCAGGCCAGCAGGGTATGTAACATCTGAGATGTTACGAGTGTGGGGACTTAGGCCACGTGAAGAGGGATTTCCCCCAATTTAGGGGCAAGGCCGTTCAGCAGAGTCACCAGCCTATGGGTCCAGCACCAGCAGTTCGACCACCTAGGGGTAGAGGTCAGATTGGCAGGGGTCGTCCTAGAGGGGGAGGCCAGTCAGGAGGGGGTCATTCAACTCCAGCTCTTCCTAGGGGAGCTCAGTCATTAGGTGCTACAGCCAGGTTCTATGCTATTCCGGCCAGGGCAGACGCAGTGGCCTCAGATGCTGTAATTACAAGTATTATTTTAGTCTACGGTAGAGAGGCTTCAGTGCTATTTGATCCAGGGTCTACATATTTATTTATCTCAGCATTATTTGCCCATTCTCTTGATGTTTCTTGTGAGTCCTTGGGTTCTCCTTTGTATGTGTCCACTCATGTGGGAGTTTCTGTAGTGGTAGACCGGGTCTACCGAGATTGTGTGATTGCTTTTTGTGGGCTTGAGACCAGGGCTGACCTGTTATTGCTTGATATGGTTGATTTTGAGGTTATTTTGGGCATGGATTGGCTATCTCCTTATCATGCTGTGTTGGATTGCCATGCCAAGACAATTACGTTAGCCATGCCTGAGTCGTCGAGATTAGAGTGGAGGGGTTCTTCAGTTAGTGCATTCAGCAGGGTCATTTCTTTTATGAAGGCTCGGCATATGGTCGAGAAAGGGTGTTTGTCTTACCTTGCTTATGTACGGTACACCACCGCCGAGTCTCCTACCCTTGATTCAGTACCGGTTGTTAGGGAGTTTCCAGATGTGTTTCCTGCAGATCTTCCAGGCATGCCTCCAGGTCGAGATATTGAATTCTATATTGATTTGGCTCTAGATACTCAGCCTATTTCCATTCCTCCGTATCGTATGGCTCCTAAGGACCTAAAAGAGTTGAAGGAGAATCTTGAGGAGTTATTGGCCAAGGGATTCATCTGACCAAGTGTGTCGCCGTGGGGTGCTCCAATCTTATTTGTGAAGAAGAAGGATGGGTCTATATGGATGTGCATTGATTGCCGCCAGTTGAATAAAGTGACCATCAAGAATAAGTACCCTCTACCACGCATTGATGATTTGTTTGATCAGCTACAGGGTGCTCGTGTGTTCTCTAAGATTGATCTGAGGTCAGGCTATCACCAGTTGCGGATTCAGGCTTCAGACGTTCCGAAGATTGCATTTCGCACCAGATATGATCACTATGAGTTTCTAGTGATGTCCTTTAGCTTGACTAATGCCCCAGCAGCATTTATGGATTTGATGAACAGGGTATTCAGGTCGTATATTTACTCTTTCCATATTGTTTTCATTGATGATATATTGATCTACTCACGGAGTCTGGGTGAGCATGAGCAGCATCTGAGAGTTGTGCTTCAGACCTTGCGAGAGTAGAAGCTATATGCTAAGTTCTCCAAGTGCGAGTTTTGGCTGGAGTCCATGGCATTTCTGGGGCATGTTGTTTCAGGAGAGGGTATCAAGGTTGATCTTCAGAAGATAGAGGCAGTTCAGAGTTGGACGCGTCCTACCTCAGCTTCAGAGATCAGGAGCTTTCATGGTTTAGCAGGCCATTACTGTCAGAAGATAGAGGGGTTTTATTCTATTGCAGCCTCATTGACCAGATTGAATCAGAAGAATGCCCCGTTTTGATGGTCCGACGTCAGTGAGGCGAGCTTTTAGAAGCTCAAATCAGCATTGACCTCAGCTCCAGTTCTATCATTGCCTTCAGAGTCAGGGTCGTATACTGTATATTGCGACGCTTCACGCATCGGGTTAGGGTGTGTGTTGATGCAGGATGACAGAGTTATTGCTTATGCTTCGCGCCAACTGAAGGTTCATGAGAAGAACTATCCTATGCACGACTTGGAGTTGGCAGCGATTGTTCATGCTTTGAAGATTTGGCGACACTACTTATATGGCGTGTCTTGTGAGGTCTACACTGACCATCGCAGTTTGCAGCATTTAATTAAGCAGAAGGACCTGAATCTGAGGCAGCAAAGATGGCTTGAGTTGTTAAAAGACTATGATCTTACTATTCTGTATCACCCGAGAAAGGCAAATGTAGTGGCAGATGCTTTGAGAAGGAGAGCACCGAGTATGGGAAGTTTAGCTTACATTGCAGCGGAGGCGAGACCTCTAGCCTTGGACATTCATTCCTTAGCCAATCGCCTCGTGAGATTGGATCTTTCTGAGCCTCGTCGAGTTCTAGCTCATGTGGTTTCTCAATCTTCGTTATTGGGAGAGATCAAGGCTCGACATTTTGATCACCCGTGTTTGGCACAACTTCGAGATGTAATGGTCCAGGGTAGGGCCAAGGATGTTACCTTGGGCGAGGATGGTGTTCTGAGACTCTAGGACAGATTGTGTGTTCCTGATATTGATAGCGTGAGGGAGAGGATTCTAGCAGAGGCGCACAGTTCAAGGTATTCTATTCATCCAGGGGCGACAAAGATGTACCGTGATATGAGGCAGCATTACTGGTGGAGGCAGATGAAGAAGGATATTGTGCAGTATGTAGCTCGGTGCCTTAATTGTCAGCAGGTCAAGTACGAGCATCAGAGGCCAGGGGGCCCACTTCATCAGATGCCCATTCCGGAGTGGAAGTGGGAGCGCATCACCATGGACTTTGTAGTTGGGTTGCCTCGGACATTGCGGAAGGTTGACGCGGTTTGGGTCATTGTGGATAGACTGACCAAATCAACGCACTTCATTTCTGTGGCTACTACTTATACTTCAGAGAGGCTAGCTCAGATTTTCATGAGAGAGATTGTCCGACTGCATGGTGTGCCAGTGTCTATCATCTCAGATCGAGGTCCTCAGTTCACCTCGCACTTCTGGAGAGCATTGCACAGTGATATGGGCACTCAGATAGACCTTAGTTCAGCATTTCATCCTCAGACTGATGGCCAGTCAGAGCGTACGGTTCAGATATTAGAGGATATGCTGAGGCCTGTGTGATTGATTTTGGAGGTCAGTGGGACCAGTTCTTGCCTTTGGCGGAGTTTGCGTACAACAATAACTATCAGTCCAGCATCGAGATTGCTCCATTTGAGGCTCTATATGGTCGGCGATGTCGTTCTCCCATTAGGTGGTTTGATCCTGGCGAGGCCAAGTTATATAGCACAGATCTGGTGAGAGATGCCTTGGAGGGAGTGAAGGTGATTCAAGAGAGGCTTCGCACAGCTCAGTCTAGGCAGAACAGCTACGCGGATCAGCAGGCGCATGATATAGCATTCATGAAGGGAGACAAGGTCCTGCTGAAGGTTTCGCCGATGAAGGGCGTCATGAGATTCGGGAAGAAATGCAAGCTAAGCCCTAGGTTTATTGGTCTTTTCGAGGTGTTTAAGCGGGTCGAAGAGGTTATTTATGAGCTTGCTTTACCTCCAGCCTTATCAGGTGCTCATCCAGTTTTCCACGTATCCATGCTTCGGAGATATCACGTCGACTTCTCTCACGTGATTGATTATAGCAATATTCAGTTGGACGAGCAGTTGAGTTACGAAGAGGAGCCAGTGGCCATTATTGATAGACAGGACCGCCAGTTGAGGTCCAAGACAGTTTCTGCGGTTAAGGTTCAGTGGAGGGGCCAGCTAGCCGAGGAGGCGAATTGGGAGTCCGAGGAGGGCATGCGGAGCAGATATCCGCAGCTTTTCACCACTTCAGGTACAATTATAAACCCGTTTGAGGACGAATGTTTGTTTAAGAGGGGGAGAATGTGACGACCCAGCCGGTCGTTTTGCGTAGTACGACCCGTTCCCTTAAATGAAACCTTCCGTTGCGGCTACTCGTGCTTTAAGACTTGCGGGAGCGGGTGGTTCGGGATTTGGAAATGATTTGAGTTGTTTAGGAACACTTGGTTCCTTAAATTTGGTCTATTTGGCCAAGTTTCACTTCGGTCAACATTTTGAGCAAACGACCTCGGAATTGAGTTCTGACAGCTCCAATAGCTCCGTATGATGATTTCGGACTTGGGCATATGTTCGGCTCGGGTTTTTGTCGACCCGGGAGCATTTTGACGCCTGAAATGGAAATCAGGATTTCCTTAAGTTTGGAATTTGGCTTGTAATGGGACTTTATGCTATCGAGGTCCGAACGGAATTTCGGGATAAGAAATAGTTCTGTATAGTCATTTATGACTTGTCTGCAAAATTTGAGGTCATTCCGAGTAGTATAGACCCGTTCGGCGTAATGAAATGAATTCTAGAAATCTCAAAGTTATTAAGTTATGATTTTAGGGGTTTTGGAGGGTGATTTTGAGTTTTAGCGATGTTATGAGTGTTTTAGAGGCTCGAGCAAGTCCGTATTATGATTTCGGATCTGCTGGTATGTTTTGACGGGGGCTCGGGTGGGCCTAGGAGCCTCCCGGACCCCGCACGAGTCAAAAAACCAAGAAAACCATTGCTGGTGCAGCTACTTCTGGTGTGACCGCACCTGCGGTCTCTCAGTCGGAGGTGTGAGTCCGCACCTGCATTCCAGCCTTCGCAGGTGCGACCCCCATAGCAGGCGTGGCCCTTCTTCTGCAGGAGAGGGATCGCTGGTGCGGACTCCTTCTCCGCAAGTGCGATGCCCAGGGTCTCAAGCCCTTTTCCGCAGGGGCGATGATATCCTCGCAGGTGCGAGACAGCACCTGCGGTCCCAAGGTCGCAGGTGCGGAAATCACTGTTGCCAGACCCTTTAAATGTCCAAAAATATGGGTGTTCTTCATTTTTATCCACCATCAACCTCTATTAGAGAGCATCCAAGTTTTAGCAACACCTCCCACGACCATCCACTATAGAGGTAAGTAATTCTCTTCTATTTTTCACTACTATGCATAGAATTCTACTAGTTTAATTCCAGAATCAAAAATCATAAAATTTGTATAGAAATTCTAAGGCTCTGAATAAATTGGTGAATTATTCATTTGAGGCTATGAATCCTTGTATATATCACATAACTTCGATCCTTAGACTTCGGGTAGGTGATTCTTTCAAGAATTTTCGAAATCCAAACCTGTGGGCCTGGGGTCGAAATTTCGGAAATGGTCAAGAATGCTTAATTTTAGGATTTCTTGTTAATTCTTCTTCTTGGAACCTAAATTAATACAATTATACCATTTTTGGTTAGTTGCGAGCCGTCGAGGGTGAATTTCGGAGATTCGGGCGCATCATTGACCCGAGGGGTGATATTGTCACGAGGTGAGTCTCCTTTCCAAACTTGTAAGGGGGAAATGTCCCCGTAGGTTCCTTGTTTTCTATGTGTACATGTTGAGGGGGCCGCGTACGTACCAAGTGACGAGAGTCCGCACATGGCGACTATATTGCTATGTCGGGTAGCCGTAGAACCCACGAGCATGCCATTTCGTGCCTTATTTGAACCGTTGTATGTATCATAAATTGTGTTTATTTTTTAAATGACATGGGAGAGGTAAAAATATGATGATGTAAATCCTAATTGGCTATCAGTGATATGATATTGACCCAATCTTGTTCAGATCACGGTCGAGTCGGTACCCGTAGGTACCTACATGTGAAAACTATTATTATCGAGTCAGCACACGAGTCGCACACATGATGCGCGATCGTGGGGAGCTTATTATTATCGAGTCAGCACACGAGTCGCATGCATGATGCGCGATCGTGAAGAGCTTATTAGTATCGAGTCAGCACACGAGTCGCAGGCATGATGCGCGATCGTGGGGAGCTTATTAGTATCGAATCACCACACGAGTCGCAGGCATGATGCGCGATCGTGGGGAGCTTTTTACTATCGAGTCAGCACACGAGTCGCAGGCATGATGCGCGATCCTGGGGAGCTTATTATTATCGAGTCACCACATGAGTCGCAGGCATGATGCGCGATCGTTGGGATCTTATTACTATCGAGTCAGCACACAAGTCGTAGGCATGATGCGCGATCGTGGGGAGATTATTATTATCGAGTCAGCACACGAGTCGCAGGCATGATGCGCGATCGTAGGGAGCTTATTACCATCGAGTCAGCACACGAGTCGCAGGTATGATTCGCGATCGTGGGGAGCTTATGAACTCAGTCCTTATTACATACCTTATGACTTCGTCCAGTTGTCTTGTCCGTGTCGGTATATGTACACTTGAGTATGGATCACATATGACAGTATTGGCAAGGTATTGTTGGATAAGAGGAATTAGTACTTGGAGTTCTTACTTGTGTTACATTATGTGTTCATATACTTGTTGTTCACTGTTTCGCATGCCTATTGCTTTAGCCTTATCTTGTTCTATATTGCTGGACCTTAGTGAGTATCTAGTCGACCTCTCGTGTCTACTTCTTCGAGTTTAGACGGGATACTCACTGGGTACATATTTATTCAATATGTACTCACGCTGCACTTTCTTTTCCTTTCTGTACATGACTGTACAGGTCCGGGGGCTGGTACGTCTGATTATCATACCGGTGCTAGATATTGATAGCGTGGTCATACTTTACGGTGAGCTGCTTTCCCGGCGACTTACTAGCAGCACCCTGGAGTTCTTTTGTTATAATCTATGTCCATTTCTTTCAGACTGTATATTCAGTAGTTGCCCATGACACTCGTGACACTATTTCCTGGCATAGACGCGTAGTGTATATATATTTTGGGTTTGGGTTGTACATGCATGCATATGCTTTATATCCATGTCAAGCTATAATCATGTTTAACTGTTTTAAATTTGTAAATGTTGACTTGCTTAATTAGATGGGAATGGTAACACTTAGTTTAATTTGTGTTGGCTTGCCTAACCTCGTCGTTGGGCGCCATCACGACCCGAATTGGGATTCTGGGTCGTGACATCACATTAAATTATAGTAGGAATCAATTACCTCTTAGTTGCTAGGTGAAATCTCCTCTTTGAAAGATCCCAAAATCGCCCCAAGTGAAGAAAAATGGCTTAAAAGAGACTAAATCCCGTTTAAATCTAACACTGCCCAACTGCCCCTTGTGTGCGATCGCATCTGGGGCAGTGCAATCACAGAAGTCAGCTGGCAGGGTCCCCCTGAAGGCCTACAGTGTGGTCACGGAAGGGGTCGTGCGATCGCGGAGGCTAGCTGGGCTAGGTCTATGCGATCGCGGGGGAGTGGGATGCGAACGCGAAGAACAAACACTAGGTCAGGCCACAGATTACCCTGTGCGAACGCAGACAAGGCCTTGCGACCGCACAGGGCATTTTCCCACTCCTGCCAATTGCTAACTCCTTCTATGCGATCACATGAGTGCACCCGCGATCGCATAGAAGGAAACCAGACAGTGAAAATCTGGTGTTTTGAAATTAGCTCCGAGGGGCTCGAAACTTACCCAAGACCCTCGGGACCCCGTCCAAAGGCACTGGAAAGTCTGTAATCATGATACAGACTCACTCGAATTTTCGAAACGTGAAAACAACAACGGAACTAAGATTCTGACCCCAAAACAAAATTGAATCAAACTTTGAACTTTAAGTTCTAGAATTCCCTTTCAATGCGCCGTACCGACCTATACTACTCGGAATGACACCAAATTTTACATGCAAGTCATAAATGACATAACAAACTGTTCCCGATCTCGGAATTCCATTCAGACATCGACAACACAAAAACACGTTCCAAACCTTAATTCTTAAACTTAAGGAATCATATTTCCCTATTTGGCGCCGAAACGCTCCCGGGTCATCCAAAACCCGTTCCGGACACACGCCCAAGTCCTGAAATCATCATACAAAGCTACCTAAACTATCGAAACTCGATTCCGAGTCCGTTTACTCAAAATGGTGACCGAAGTCAAACTCAGCCTTAAAGGCCAACCTTAAGGAACTAAGTATTCCTATACCATTCCAAACTCTTCCAAATCTTGGACAAACCATCCCCACAAGTCATAAATCATAAAAAGCCACTACGGTAAGTCTCATTTAGGGGAATGGGGTCCTAATACACAAAACGACTGGTCGGGTCGTTACAACTTTCCCAATAAATGACTTTCAAATATCATTTTTCTTTAAGACAAATGCTTTTCAAATTTACTTTTGAAATATAACTTTTCGATCATAATCTCCTCCAGATAAATCTACTGGAACTCAGTCCGCAACTCAGAATTTGTCATGCAATACAAGGGGATAGCTCCCAAAATCTCGTCTATAGTCCCAATTTAAATATGCAATGCAACCACTGAGGAAAACAACCAGAATGAGACAGAAACAACATACATTGCCACAACAGGCGCAAAAGCAACAAAAGACATAATGCCATGTGCGATGAGCAAATCAATACAAAGACTTGAATTACAAGCATGGTAAAAACTCACTCATAAGAAGTAGCCGCTGAAGGGAATGCCAAGCACATAGAGAAACAACATAACGAGGGGAAAACAAGGAAAATATAGCAGCGATTCTAGATATTCAAGTTTACAATCAAAGAAACTAAATCATCCGGGCAAGAGAAGCAACTATTGTGATGACCCAAAATGTCATCCTAAGTAAATTATGCTAAATTGGTGTCCCGAGGCTCCAAAAGCCTTCGTTAATCTCACCTCGATATGCATGCGCAGCCCTGTCGTGTAGGTGGGAAGCTTCTATGTGAAAATTTGATGAAAATGGAACTTTTGTAACGATTAAATGAATAAAGTTGACTTTGGTCAACATTTTTGGCAAACGGATCCGGACCCGTGATTTGATGGTCCCGGAGGGTTCGTAGGAAAATATGGGACTTGGGCGTATGCCCGGAATCGAATTCCGAGGTCCCAAGCCCGAGAAATGAATTTTTAAAGAAAATTGTTTTCTGAAAAATAATAAAGGTTTTTGAAAATGAACGTTGATGTGAAAGCCGTGTTACCGGGCCCGTATTGTGGTTTCAGAGCCCGGAACAGGTTTAATATATGTTATGTGACTTATCTATGAAGTTTGGTGTAAAACGGACTTGAAATGACGTGTTTCGGATCAAAATTGGAAAAATTAAGCTTTATGAAGTTTTAAGAAAATTCTAAGAGTTTTGAGGATTAATTCGATGATTTTGATGATATCTTGGTGATTTAAATGCTTGAATAAGTTCGTAGAATGTTTTGGGAGTCGTGTGTGTTTTTGGTTTTCAGACTCGAGGGCTCGGGTGAGTTTCGGGTAGCTAACGAGGTGAGTTAAAGTGTGAAAATCTAGTGTTTTGGACTGGTTTCTGGTGTATGGTGTTTTCTTCTCTGCGATCGCAGCCTTTGATCCGCGATCGCATAGGCTTAGGTGAAGGGGTAGCTGGGTTGCACTATGCGATCGCATCTCGTCCTCCGCGATCGCATAGTGTGTCAGTGAAGTCAGGTGGGGGCTGGGTAGTATCTCTCTGCGGTCGCACCTTTCCCTTCGCGATCACAGAGGTCTGTGGACTGGCTCTTCTGCAATCGAATCTTGCCTTCTGCGATCGCATCTTTCCTTCTGCGGTCGCATAGTTGGAAATTGTATAGCTCTGCGATCGCAGCCCTTCTTCTGTGATCGCAGAGAACAATTTTTGCCTAGTTATTTCATTACTCAAAAATAGAATACTTACTTGGGATTTTTCATATTTCACCAACTTCTTCTTCTTCAAGACCCCATAGGCGATTCCTAAGCTAGTTCTCCTCCATAACCATTTGGTTAAGTGATTCTAACACTAATTTCTTCAACTTTTCTTCCATAATCACTTAGAATCTAGGCCCTAAAATCCTAAAATCAAAGTAGAAATTAGGAGTTTTGGGTAGAGTTAGGTGTTTGGGAATTTTGGGTAATTCAACCCCAATTTGGGATCGGATTTCAAAACAAATTATATATTCTAACTAGTGGGGGTATTGGTGATCGGGTTTTGGTCCGAGCCTCGTGTTTGGACCAAGTGGGCCCAGGGTCGAATTTTGGTATTTTTGGAAGAATGCTTGGAAATGGGTAATTAGACTATGGGTTGGATTTATTGAGTCTTTATTGATTTACTTAAGTTAATTATGCCTAGATATTGTTGTTCCGGAGTTGAATTC
This sequence comes from Nicotiana undulata, assembly GCA_005239495.1. Taxonomy (NCBI): domain Eukaryota; kingdom Viridiplantae; phylum Streptophyta; class Magnoliopsida; order Solanales; family Solanaceae; genus Nicotiana; species Nicotiana undulata. The sequence continues at coordinate 113,199 of ML247549.1, read as the reverse complement.
AAAAGGAAAGGCAGTGTTAGAAGGTTGATTGCTATATTTTGGACCCGAGGTAAGTGTTTTGCCTAACTTTGGCGAGGGAATAGGTATTGTATGCTATGTGCTAAGTATGAATCATGTTCAATGCATAGGTAAGGTGATGAGTACCTATGCATTGTGTGTCCAGCCTGCCCGTGAGTCTATTTTGATAAACATCTTGTTATTACTTCCATGTTCGTTATATTATGAACTTGTCTCTACTTGGAAGTCGTTGTTGGAAATCTTGGTTGATGAACTTATAATATATTGGTTCGATTGAAAACCCAAATGTTAAGGATATATTTAAAATGGATTTGTTACAGCTGAGACCCTTGCTGGGCACTTGCTGCGAAATTGATTGATGTTTTCCCCTTGTCGGGTGATATTGAAATGTATTTCCACTATGTTGTACTCCTTGCCATTATATCTGTCATTGTTTGGTGAGGAAGAGTGTAAAGCATGAAGGGTGATGCCGTGCCATGATATTTTATTACATTGCATAGTGAGGAAGAGTGTAAAGCACGAAGGGTGATGTCGTGCCATGATATTTGATTACATTGATGTTGGCCCATATCACTGAATGGGTTTTGAAGATTGACAACATGTGTCCAGTTAAACTAGGTCCATCATAGCACACACTTCTATATGAAGCAGTTGGATCGCAAATCGTACAAATCTAGGAGATATTAGAGTTTGCTAAATATCAAAGAACTAAGAGAATGTCTCCTAATACGAAAAGGTTGCAAATTGATAGAGAAGACATAAGTTGATTTCAGCTAGGACAGGAATAGAGGAAGGATGTTGAGATACAATCAAACTTGTCTACCAAGGAAGAGTTGGATCAGAATTGTATCATGGACTCAACCAACGACCTCTACAAATAATCAAAGTATTACTGCTGAAAGGGGTGACGCACAAGTGCAAAAGTGAATCAAGTTCTGAAGCAAAAGTTCCAGAGGTTTTTGAAAGCAAAGTTGTTGTGCGGTACAAAGGCTACAGTTCAACTAGAAGGAACAGTTTCATTGTCTGTATATCGAGTCTAGTTGATTGTAGTAGGAGTTTAAATATTGTATCTTATCAGCTTTATTAGAAGCAAATTGTAATAGGTACAAATTGATCAAGTTAGAGTTAGCTTGAATTCTGTAGAAATTAGCTAGAGGCTAGTTGATACAAAGAGGATTAGAGTTAGTCCTAGGATTACAAAAGAGTTTATTTTGTAAGTCCGTTTTGGCTCAGTGTTTAGTGAAGAGTTTGAGCAAATCCTACTGAGGTGTAGGTCATGGTTTTTTCACCTTTTGACCCAGGTGTTTTCCACGTAAAAATCCTTGTGTCTTTACTATTACTGCTTAATTATTCCGCAAACTGTAGTAAGTAGTAGACTAAGAAGAACCAGGTTCTTCTTATTAGACAGCACTCGAAAATTGGGTACTGCACAATTAACTTATATTATTGTGTAGTATTGAAGTCTAAAACATCGATTGGTATCAGAGCAGGTTGTCCTTGAAGAGGCTAACACCTAGGAAAAGATCAAGATGAGTGCACCACCTGGGAACTAGGAAGGACAATCAACTGCAAGGCCACCACTCTTCAACGGGCAGTAGTATTCTTGGTGGAAAAATAGAATGAAGGATCACCTTATTGGAGAGGACTATGAACTCAGGGACATAGTCACTGATGGACCACTTGCAACAATGAAGAAAACTGTTGAAGGAGTAGATGTGCCTAAAACTAGGGCTGACTGCACGGCCGATGATCTGAAGAAATGGGAGAAGAATGCCAAGGATAAGAAGTGGCTAGTGTGTGGACTAGGCCCAGATGAATACAGCAGAATCCAAAGTTGTACCACTGCCAAGGAAATCTGGGATACTCTACAAGTGGCACATGAAGGAACAACTCAAGTGAAGAGGTCTAGAGGTACATTGCTATACTCTCAGTATGAAAACTTCACTATGAAGGAAGGTGAAACAATTCAGGAGATGTACACAAGGTTCACAACCTTTACTAATGAACTCAAGTCTCTTGGAAGAGTCATCCTTGAGGAAGACAAGGTTGAGAAGATCTTGACTAGGGTTATACCTATCTCCTAAAAAGCAAGATAAATGTCATTCAAGAATCCAAAAATATGGCAACCCTCAACTAGATGAGTTGATTGGAAATCTTACTGTTTATGAACTCAAAAGGCAGACCATGAAAATGGATGTCCCAAAGAAAGAAAGAAGTCTAGCACTAAGGATCACAGAGGGAGCAGATCTGGAGGATGATGAGATGGCCATGATCACCAAAGAATTCAGAAACTTTCTCATGAGGAATAAAGGCATCTCTAGAGGGGGAAACTTTAACAAGGCAAAGGCTCCTGAAAGGCCAGCTAATGAGGGATGCTACAGGTGTGGAAAATCTGATCATCTCATCAAGAACTGCCCTCAGTGGGAAGTATAATGGAGGAAGGAGAGATATGAAAGAAAGAACAAGAAGAAGGAACTGGTCCAACCCAAGAAAACTACTACAAAGGCTATGGGATCTGCTTGGGGGGAAAGTTCAGATGAAGAATCAGAAGATGGTGAGACAGAAGATCAAGCTCTCATGGCAATTGGAGAATCTGATGAGGAGACTTATGAAGAACCACAGGTAAGTATCTCACATCTTAAAACAAAAATAAAGTTTCTATCTAAGGAGAAACTCTCTGAGTTGCTACTTGACTTCATTGATGATTCTGAGGAGAACTCTAAAGAGAAAGATCAATTATCTAAAGAGTGTGCAATGTTGAGAGCAAAATGCACGGACCTGGAAATAAGAGTCAATGAATCTTAAAAGAAAACCACTGTCTTGATGAACCAGGTTCAACCACTCGAAACTGAGATTCTAGAACTAAAATCTGAAAATTTAAAGATAAGACTAGGATCCAGTAAAAAGATAGTTGATCACTCTCATGCGAAGCTAGAAGAAGACTTAGGTAAATTGAAAGATAAAATGTATGCCAAAGATGAGCAGATAAAGTCTCTTAAAGAAGAACTTGGCAAAGTCAAACATGAATTTGATAGAACACGTAAGTGGAATAAGTCTTCTGATGCTTTAATATGGCTCCAAGAGAATCATAGTAGCAACCGGAGAGGGCTTGGTTTTGGGAGTCAATTGCCTAAATGGGATCCCAAAAGCAAGTATCTCACTCTCCCTGAAAATAAAATTTGCACTCATTGTGGGAAGACTGGCCACTCTAAATATGAGTGTTCTGCAAAAGAAAAGGCCAGTTAGAAAAATGAGAGATTCATTAAAAAGAAAAATTGGCTACCAAATTGGGCCAGAAAAATCTGATTCATCCATTCTCTCATGGAAAGGGACCCAAACTAGTTTGGGTTCTTAAAACTAACCCTTGATTTCTTTTGAAGGTACAAGTGAAGGGAGACAACCAGTTTTGGTTCTTCGATAGTGGCTTTTCTAAGCATATGACAGGGAACAAGGAACAATTCCTTTCTCTTGAAAACCTCAAAGGAGGAAATGTCTCCTTTGGAAACGGAAAGAAAGGTGAAATAATAGGGTCGGAAAGGTAGGTAAAGATGACACATGTTCAATTGAACATGTGTATTTGATAGATGGCTTGAAATATAGCCTTATCAGTGTGTCACAATGGTGCAACAGAGGTAACCTTGTCGCTTTTACTTCCACAAAATGTTTTGTGATCAACCTGCTTACTGACAAGATTGTTTTGCAGGGAAAAAGAATGAACAATATCTATGTCATTGACTTGTCCACACTGTCTGACAATGAACTCACTTGCCTTAGTGTGTTGGACAGTGATCCCCTCCTGTGGCACAAAAGACTTGGTCATGCAAGTCTAACTCAACTTAACAAGCTGGTCTCTAAGGACTTAGTGGTAGGGCTTCCTAACATTAAGTGCAAAGAAGAAGAGGTTTGTGAGGCATGTGCAAGGGGGAAGCAGATAAGGTCTTCTTTCAAAAGTAAGAAAATGGTCAGTACCACCAGGTCGTTGGAACTGGTTCATATGGATCTTTGTGGTCCCATGAGAACTCTAAGTAGAGGTAGAAAGAGATATGTTATGGTACAAGTAGATGATTTCTCAAGTTTCACTTGGACCTTGTTCTTGACATCTAAGGATGAAGCATTTGAAATGTTCACCTCATTTGTCAAGAAGATTCAGAATCAACTAAGACATCAACTAGTATCCATTAGATCTTACCATGGTACTGAGTTTGCGAATGCTAAGTTTGCTGAGTTCTGTGATGAACATGGTGTGAATCACAACTTTTCTGCTCCTAGAACCCCACAGCAAAATGGGGTTGTTGAAAGGAAAAACAGAACTCTTGAAGACATGGCAAGAACCATGCTTCTATCAAGCAAACTACCTCACAGCTTCTGGGCAGAAGCAATTAACACTGCATGTTATATTATCAATAGATGCATGACCAGACCTCTGGTAGAGAAAACTCCCTATGAATTACTTAAAGGGAGAAAGCCCAACATATACCATCTTAGGGCTTTTGGATGCACGAGTTATGTGCATAATAATGGCAAAAATTCTTTAGGAAAATTTGATCCCATAAGTGATGAGGGAGTGTTCTTGGGATACTCTACACATAGAAAAGCTTAAAAAATATACAATAAAAGAACTATGTGGGTAGAAGAAAGTGTGCATGTTGTCTTTGATGAACACTTTATCTGAGAGACAGGAACCAGAAGATGAGAAGCTTGGACTGGTGAGGAGAAATGACTACATTGAAGCACCTATAGGAGATGGAATAGGTGATGGACCAGGTCAAACAACCCCACGCAACTCGACAGGGGGAATTCCTCATGAAAATACTGGCCCTAATCCTATTCCACAACAACAAGACAACTTGGAACATCCAGAAGTGAACAACTGGTTCTCAAACCACACAGATATCAGAGTTCTCACCCTCTTGAGAACATCATAACAGACCTAAGATCTGGAATCAAAACTAGATCCTCCTTGAAAAATCAATGTGCATTTGATGCATTTCTATCCATGATTGAAAAAAAGAACATTGTTGAAGCCCTGAAAGATGCTGACTGGGTAACTGTTATGCAAGAGGAGCTGAATCAATTTGAGAGAAGTCAATTATGGTAGNATTTGTAAAGCAGCCTCCTGGCTTTGAAAGCAAAGAATCACCTGATCATGTATATAAACTTGACAAGGCTCTCTATGGTATCAAGAAAGCACCTAGAGCTTGGTACGAGAGATTGTCAAAATTCCTACTGGAACATGGGTACAAACGAGGAAAAATAGACAGCACTTTATTCTTAAATGAAAAGGGAATAGATCTTCAGATTGTACAAATATATGTTGATGCTATCATATTTTGGGCAACAACTGAAAGGCTCAGCAAGGAATTTGCTACATTAATGGGGAGTGAGTTTGAAATGAGTATGATGGGTGAGCTAACCTTTTTCTTAGGTCTGCAAATCAAACAAACTCCACATGGAACAATGATTCATCAGCAGAAGTATGTGAGAGAACTCCTCAAGAAGTTCAAAATGGAAGATTCAAAGGAGATAGATACCCCAATAGCCACAGCTACAAAATTAGATGTGGATGAACCTGGTTCATCGGTTGATCAGAAGACGTACAGAGGGGTGATTGGATCTCTACTATATCTTACTGCAAGTAGACCTGATATTGTGTTCAGTGTGGGACTATGTGCTAGGTTTCAAGCCAATCCAAAGGAGTCCCATCTCACTGCAGTGAAGAGAATTTTGAGATATTTGAAGGGCACCACTGATTTGTGCCTTTGGTATCCTAAAGGTAGTAATTTTGACCTTGTAGGATATGTTGATGCTGATTATGCAGGTTTCTTGGTTGACAAGAAAAGTACTTTAGGCATGGCTCACTTTTTGGGATCCTTGTATCTTGGGCCACCAAGAAACAAAATTCAGTAGCCTTATCTACTGCTGAGGCTGAATATGTGGCTGCAGCCTCTTGCTGTGCTCAGTTGTTGTGGATTAAGCAACAACTCCTGGACTTTTGTATAGATGTGTGATGCATTCCTATGTACTGTGATAACACTAGTGCAATTCGTATGACTAAGAACCCGGTTCATCACAAGAGAACTAAGCACATAGATGTTAGGCACTATTTCCTGAGGGATAATTTTGAGAAGGGGATGATCTCAATTGAATTCTGTGCCACTGATCATCAAATTGCTGATATATTTACCAAAGCATTGAGTAGGGAGAATTATGAGAAAAACAAGCTTGAATTAGGGATGATTAAGATCACCTAATTGAAAAAAAAAACAAATAGGAGGAAGTTTTCTGGCTAGAAAATTTAATTAGGTACTTAATCAGATTAATCATTGCTCAGCTCTATGTCTTTGTTGTCATACTCTTCTTCCATATATTAATATGATTCCCTTGTTGCTAATGATGTTTCTCTATTTATGAATTGAGGCAAAATAAAGATTTTTTAAAAGGATGAACCTGGTTCATCCACGCTAGTTTACATGACTGACAAGGTACGTTTTCATCTCCATACATGTATAAATTCAAGTAAAGTCATACATGAGTAGGAATCTATCCATTTATGGTTCAGTTCAAATTCTCGTACTTACCTAAATAATGAACCAGTTTCAAGAAGTTTCGTCACATTAAATTAGCCTAGTTTTAGGGGTAAAGAAACGGTCTAATCAATGTCAAATCACTGATAGTCCTTAATCGATTAGTATCCTACTTGTGTTAATACTCGTCCGTTATACTCACCCCAACCACAAGTTATAAATAGTCCATCATTAACCATAGTGAATAAAGCAATAGACGAACCCTGTTCAAGTCATTGAACACTCAAATCTCTACTGTCTTTTGCTCTCTCTTCTTTTTCTCTCAAAAATTAAAAATGTCGTCTGCTTCATCTGATTCTCAAAATCGTGACTACGATGAAGGAGTATATGAGTCTTAATCTCCACCGGTATACAGTTGTGAATCCTCTGAGACTCCTGAAACCCCTGAATACCATGATGCTCTTAAACCTACACCAAACCCTATCCCAGCCCAAAAACCCCGTCGTGTCAAGGTTCTTGCACGAAAATCTGTGGCTTCAGGGTCACAAGCAAAGTTCTTGGAAGATTTATTACAGGCTGAAGAAGAACCCAAACCTGATTCATCCAGTGAATCATTTAAATCAACACATGAGGACGATGCACCTGGTTCGTCAAGTGCTGAGAAAGGTAATACTGAAGTTACCTCTGTGTTAAATTCTGAAAATAGTTTGTGCTGGTTGGATCTGTGGTGGATGTGGAAGTGCCAAGTAGGCCAAGAAAAATTGGGAAAAGTCTTGAGAATGTGGGAGATGCAGGTGTGAGGGGATCTGGGAAGGATGGTTCCATACTTGGTATTTGTGGCCCCATTCCTGAGAATCTTGAAGATGATGTCGTAGTGATAGGGGGAAATAATGACGTTGAGGAAGCTGCTGCGGGATTAGAACAACTAATGAAGGAGATAGATGATCGTGTTTCTTCTGGGGAAGAAACCTTGGCTGAGAGACTTAAGAAACTGGGGGACTCATACAACCCCAAGAAGAGAAGGACTCGCGAGTCGATCAAGTCTAAGGCCTCAAAGAAAAGGAAAACTGATGAGTCTGTTGATGTACCTGTTCCAAGGGTACGAGCTACGAGAAATACTATTCGTGAAGAGGAGGAGAAGCTGGAAAAAGCTCTGCAAGAGAGCAAAAGAAAGAGAGCTGAGAAAGGGAAAGCGAAAGTGGGGGAGCCTGTTGAAGACTTCTTCAAATAAGTCAGCACCTATGTCTGCTACCACAGTGGGTACATCTACGAGGACACGATCTAAGGTAAAGTCAAAGAAGAAAGTTCAGATTGTTGAGAAAGATAATATTCCTGATTGGAGTGGAGATGATGAGAAGGAGGTTGGAGAAGTGTCGATTGACAGAGTTGCCATGTTTGGCAAGAGACATATTTTGAAGGGAAAGTTACTGAAGGACTTGGAGGAGCCAGGTATGATGTACTTAGTGGATTTTCTGGCAGCTCAAGGCTGGAAGGACATGGTCCTTCGCTTGGAGGGCAGGCTGGTCAGAAATGAGGTAGTGGAATTCATGGGGAATGCGACTGTGATTGGAGGAAGGGTTACATCATTGGTCAGGGGAGTTGAAGTCTCCTTTGACGCTCAAGAACTGGGAGTCATTCTAGACATTTCATCTGAGGGATATGATGATTATACAAGGCAGGGATGGCCTTGCTTGGATGGAATGGCCTCAGCACTTACCATCACCAGATTCTTTTGTGACAATGAAGAAGATCCTGATCCCAGAGCAGTGTACAAAAGCGAGATGAAGCCTGAACACAAGATGTTCTTTGAGTTTGTTATTAAGTTTCTGCTGCCAAGACAAGAACGCAGGCACATTGCCAACTATATGGATCTAACGCTCATGAAGTGCCTATACAGAGGCAAGCAGATCAATTGGCCATCTTTGATCATCCAGCTTTTAGACAGGGTGGTAAATGGCACCAAGGCCCATGCGATTCCTTATGGCTTTATCCTTACTACAGTTCTGGGTCATTTTGGAGTTCCCATAAAGAAGGCTGAAATGGCTATTGCTAAGGATTTCTTTGGGAAGGACACTTTGCTTTCATGTGATTACATTGTCAGTGCCCCGGCAGATGAACCTGGTTCATCTCGGAAGTAACCGGTCAACAGCAAGGTCCGTACTCTGGTGCAAGAAAGCGAGCAAAAGGATATGGAGATCCTTCGCTTGAAGACTCGCTTAGTTGAGGTGGAAGGTGAGTGTGATGCTCTCAAAGCTGATTACCCAAGGAGAAGGAGAAAAATGAGGGTGTATTACACCAAATGTTGTCTCTTTTCCAAACCAAGAATCCTTCCTCTTCTGCACCACCCCAAACTTAGGAATTTCCAGAACTACCCCCTCATATCCTATCAAGTGCCCAGTTCGGGACTATGTCAAGTGTGTTTGTTTCAGTTTTTAATTCTATCGTAGTCATGTTTTGGTTGTCTTCAGTTTAATCTGTTTTAGTGTTGATAATCCATGTTAATCAAATGAAAGCTTGGTGTTTTGACAAATGTCTCTATTTATGATTTAGCTTACATTATTGGTTTCTTGTGTTGATTAATCATGTTTGCACCTGTAGTTGCCTAAATTGGCCATGAGTAAGAATTAATTACTAATAAGTATCATTTTGTAACTTTTTGATGATGCCAAAAGGGGGAAGATGTGCTACAGTTATTGTTTCAATTTTTAAAAATCTTTAAAGTGATATTTATAACCTAATGAACCCGGTTCTTGATTATTAATGCTCACAAAAATACAAAGTGTTTTGGATGTGTATACAGGATAAATGCACAGAGTTTGTTATCATCAAAAAGGGTGAATTTGTTGGCCCATGTCACTGAATGGGTTTTGAAGATTGACAAAAGGTGTCCAGTAGAACCAGGTCCATCATAGCATACACTTCTGAATGAAGCAGTTGGATTACAAATCGTACAAGTCTAGGAGATATCAGTGATTGCTAAGTATCAAAGAACTAAGAGAATGTCTCCTAATACGAAAAGGTTGCAAATTGATAAGAGAAGATAGAAGTTGCTTTCAGCTAGGACAGAAATAGAGGAAGGAAGTTGAGTTACAATCAAACTCGTTTACCAAGGAAGATTTGGATCAGAATTGAATCATGGACTCAACAAACGGACTCTATAAATAATCATTGTATTACTGCTGAAAAAAGTGACGCACAAGTGCAAAAGTGAATCAAGTTCTGAAGCAAAAGTTCCAGAGGTTTTGCAAGCAGAATTGTTGTGCGATACAAAGGCTACATCTCAACTAGAAGAAACAGTTTCATCGTTTGTATATTGAGTTTAGTTGATTGTAGTAGGAGTTTAAATACTGTATCTTATCAGCTTTCATAGAAGCAATTGTAATAGGTACAAACCGATCAAGTTAGAGATAGCTTGAATTCTGTAGAAATTAGCTAGAGGCTAGTTGATACAAAGGGGATTAGAGTTAGTCCTAGGATTACAAAAGAGTTTAATTTGTAAGTCCGTTTTTGGCTCAGAGTTTAGTGAAGAGTTTTGAGCAAATCCTACTGAGGAGTAGGTCGTGGTTTTTTCACCTCTTGAGCCAGGTGTTTTCCACATAAAAATCTATGTGTCTTTACTATTACTGCTTAATTATTCCGCAAA
>ML247549.1:54171-102681 GCA_005239495.1 Nicotiana undulata | reverse complement strand
AATATATATATATATATATATATATATATATATATATATATATATAGACCGAAGGCTTGTTACGGCGTGCATCCCGATCCAATATACCTCACATAACTCAAAGCTCGACACTTAGGCCCTATCTTAGTCAATAACCTCTCCATCCCCTCGGACTCACAAATATCATAACAATCAGCCCAAACAGAGAATAAAACAAGTATCAACAAGAAATAAGAGGGAACATGGATATAACACACAAGTAAGACAGTGACTGAGTACAAGACAACAGTTAGCATTCAATTCAGCAAGTATACGACCACTGCGGGTCCCAAAAGTGATATCATATGGCCTAAGCATGGTTCTAACATGAAAGGCAGCCAATTGCTCAAAAACAAGGAAAAACAAGTAATAACAATGGGATATTCGATTTTACAGTCTCAGAGGGTGGACCAAGTCTCAATCCCTCACGGTGCATGCTCACACGCCCATCACCTAGCGTGTGCGTTACCTTCAAATATTCACATCATACCAATTCTCGGGGTTCCATACCCTCAAAACCGGATTTAAGACTGTTACTTACCTCAAACGCACAGAAATCCTACTCCGAAATGCCTTTGCCTCACGAATCGGCCTCCAAATGCCCCGAATCTAGCCACAAACAGTACGAGATAATCAGTATTGGCTAAAATGATAAATTCCACAAGAAAACTACTAAAATATAGCCCAAAATTGGAAATCGGCTCAACCCTTCCCTTCAAGCCCACGTCTCGAAACCGACAAAAGTCACAAAACCCAAAGGTCTATTCACCCACGAATCTAACCATACCAAATTTATCAAAATCCGACCTCAACTTCCCCTCCAAAACTCCAAACTTCACTCTCCAATTCCCTAGAACTTATCACCCAAATCTCACTTCAAACACTCACCAACTAGGTGTAAAATCAGTGGGGGAAACACCATTATTGAACATAGGAACTTACCTCAGTGATTACTTCGAAATCTCTCTCAAAATCCCCAAAATCCGAACTCAAAAATGATGAAAATGGTGAAAAATCTCGAAGTCCTCTATTTATATGTTGTACCCATAATTCTCCCACCTGCGGCTCTATTTCCGTATCTGCGAATCCGCATCTGTGGGCAAATCCCCGCATCTGCGAGAAATTACTTAAACACTGCCTCCGTTCCTGCGGCACAATGACCGCATCTGCGCCTATCGTAGGTACGAGACTCCATCGCAGCTGCCCACATCTGCGTCCCTCGTAGGTCCGGGAATGTTTTCGCACCTGTGGCTTTTTCCTAGATCGTCCTTGGCCACATGTGCGGCTATTCCTTCACTTTTGTGGGCTCTCACATGCGGTTCCCACTCTGCATGTGCGGTTACACCAGTAGCAAAAACACTTCAGCTGCAATTCTTCAACTCCCATCAAGCCATTAACCATCCGAAATCACCTCGAGGCCCTCGAAGCCTCATCCAAACATACCAACAGGTCCTATAACCTGATACGAACTTAGTCAAAACTTTGAATCACTCAAAAGAACATCAAAACACCAAATTACACCGGAATCAAGCCTAAAGAACTTCTAAACTTCTGAATTCCACAAATGACGCCGAAACCTACCAAACCACGTCCAATTGACCTCAAATTTAACACATAAGTCAAAAATGAAACCATAAACCTACTCCAACTTTCGGAAATCCAATCAGACCCCGATATAAACTTTTCCATTGCCGGCCAAAATTGCCAAAATTCTAACTTCCGCCAATTCAAGCCTAATTCTACTACGGACTTCCAAATCACGTTTCAGATGTGCTCCTAATTCCAAAATCACCTAACGAAGCTAAAAGAACCATCAAAATTCAAATCCTAGGTCATTTACACACAAGTCGATATCCGATCGACTTTTCCAACTTATACTTCCAATTAACTCTGAAACAACTCCGGACCCGAACCAACCAACCCGGTTAGATATAATACAATTGTAAAGCAAAAAGAAGCGGAAATGGGTGAAACAGGACTACAACTCTCGAAATGACCGACCGGGTTGTTACATTATCTCCACTGCCGCAAGTTAAGATCCTTGTGTTTGAAAACATGTTACTGACTCTGGTGATTGGTATAGACCTCACAAGGGACACCGTACCGATAGTGCCGCCAATTCTTCAAGGAAAGAACAATACCTGCTAACTCAAGGTCATGGACATGATAGTTCTTCTCATGTGTCTTCAGTTGTCTAGATGCGTAGGCAATTACCCTACCGTTCTGCACCAACATCGCGCCGAGGTCAACACGCCACACATCACAATACATTATATTAAACCCCGAACCTAGAGACAACACCAACACTGGGGCTGTAGTCAGAGTTGTCTTGAGCTTTTGAAAGATCTCCTCTTTCTCCTTGGTCAACCTAAACAGAGCCTCCTTTTGGGTCAATCTGGTCATAGGTGAAACAATAGATGAGAAACCCTATACAAATGGACAGTAATACCCCGCCAAACCAAGAAAACTCTGGATCTCATTAGTCGAAGACGGCCTGGGCTAACTCTGCACTACTTTAATATTCTTGAGATCCACCTTAATTACCTCAATCGACACTACATGACCAAAATATTCCATCGAATCAAGCAAAAAATCAAACTTCAAAATTTTTGCGTATAACTTCCTTTCTCTCAAGGTTTGGAGCACGGTCCTCAGGTGCAGCTCATGATCCTCGGGGCTCCGGGAGGTCACCAAGATGTCTTCAATAAACAAAATGACAAATGAGTCAGGATAGGGATGAAATACAGTATTCATCAAGTGAATGAATGTTGCTGGGGCGTTAGTCAACCCAAATGATATTACAAGGAACCCGTAATGATCATATCGAGTCCTGAAGGCAGCCTTCAGGATACCCGGCTCCTGAATCTTCAATTGATGATGGCCTGACCGCAAATCAATATTTGAGAACAATTTGGCACCCTATAGCTGATCAAATGGGTCATCAACGCGTGACAATGAATACTTTTTCTTCACTATAATGTTGTTCAATTGTCGATAACCAATACACATGCGCATATAACCATCCTACTTCTTTACCAACAAGAACGGAGCACCCCTAAGTGACACACTTGGCCGAATGAAGCCCTTATCAAATAACTCTTGCAACTGCTCCTTTAACTCCTTTAACTCTAATGGTTCACTACGATATGGTTGAATAGAAATGGGCTGAGTGCCCGGCAACAAATCATTACCAAAATCGATATCTCTATCGGGCGGCATGACCGGAAGATCTACTAGAAATACATTTAGATAATATCTCACTACCGAAACTGACTCAATGGTAAGAGTATCAACATTGACATCTCTTGCATATGATAGATACACATCGCATCTATTTCCATCCATTTCCATCCATTCGTTGTGCCTTACGGAAAGACGCCACCCTGCTAGGAAAATAATCCAAAGTACCCTTCCACCACAACGGCGACAAACCTGGCATAGCCAACGTCACCGTCTTGGCATGACAAACAAGTATAGGATTATAGGGAGACAACCAGTCCATGCCCAGAATAACAAAAAAATCTACCATACTAAGCAACAATAGGTCAGCTTTTGTCTCAAAGTAACCAAGAACAACTAAACACGACCGATACGCACGGTCAACAACAATGGAATCTCTCACAGGCTTCGACACATAGACAGGATAACTCAAGGAACCACGGGATATAACCAAATATAGAGCAAAGTAAGATGATGCATAAGAATGAGTGGAGCCTAGATCAAATAAGATTGATGCATCTCTATGACAAACCAAAACAATAATTTTGATAACTGAGTCAGATGCAACCTCCTCGTCCTGGTAGGAAGAGCGCAACATCTGGTCTGGGCTCTCCCTTTAGGGCGACCTATACCTGCCAGACATCCACCCCTAGCTAGCTGTGCATGTGGAGTGGCAACTAGTGTGGTAACCACGACCTGAGAAGCATGAGGACCCTGTGGAATACGTGGGGCCCGAGTAGTCTGTGGAGGTGCACCCCTCCTGAGTCTGGGTAAGTCCCTTACCATATGACGAGCATCATCACACTGAAAACAAGCTCTTAGAGAACGTGGGTACTAGAATTGTCTCGGGCCTGCTTAGTTGGAGTGGCCGCTAAGAGCACCCCGTGTAGAAGGTGCACTAGATAGTGGCGATGCATAATGATCAACCTAAGACTTGGGATGGGTCAGAACACCGCTGGAAGCTGGAAGTGCTAACTGAACAGGACAACTCACATAGCCTCTACCTTGACGGGATGTATCTGGGGCACTACATATGCTAGAATCTCGAGGCCTCTTGGCCTCCTTCACCTTGCTTTTCCAGGCCCCCATACCCTCCAATCTCCTAGTTATCTCCACTACCTTCAGGTATGGGATGTCCATCTCTAGCTCTCGAGCATGGAATCTGATACCAGAGTTGAGCCCCTCGGTAAATCAACGAACTCGCTCTCTGACTGTTGAAACTAATGCAGGTGTATGTCATGACAACTTGCTGAACCTGATAGTAGACTTCGATACGGTCATAGCACCCTGGTGCAACTACTCACACTCTGCACACGATGCATCACGTTGTCTCTAGGGAACAAACTTTGTAATGAACATCTGTGAGAGTAGAGCCTAGGTGAGTGAAGCTGCCTCGGCCCGGCTACCCAAATCATATGCTCACCACAACTGATAAGCCGCTCCCTTAAGTTGGAACATAGTTAAAGAAACCCCACTCGACTTCACAATACCCATAGTACGGAGGTTAAGGTGGCACTCCTCGAGAAAACCCTATACGTGCTGTTACCCGTCCCTTCCTATTAATCCTGGAGGAGAATAGGACTACTAACCTAAGAAGGGGGTACTAAGTAGACCCTCAGGTTTTAAAGGTAAAATTCTAGGGCGACAGACAAAAGTATATAGGATTGTAGTTAATGGGAACATATAAAAAGCAAGTAAAGGCTCAAGTTTACCTCCACAAGTAATGCAATTAGACAGCACAACTCAAAACACAATTAAGGGCAGTATTTAAGTTCAGAATCCTAAGACATGGTGTCTAAGTTAGTTCATATTATAAACAGATATGCAGACCTTTTTTATTACTCAGAAAAGGGTCCTAATCAATTTGCCTACTGATTCGAGACCTTTTAAGCATTGAGCAACATATACAGGAAGGTAGATTTCTAGTTTTAGACAAATTAATCACCTAGCCTAGGTATGAGATAGTATATACCAATTACCAGAATTACTTAGAAGAGAACTGATCCATATTGTATTACCTAAACATGTTGTTTTAGGCATTCAGAATACAGACTTATTATCAGCTTGTTGCGAGGATTGAGTGAAGCAGTTTTTTATTATCAGTAATTAGGCTAGGTGTGCTTTAAATGAATGAGATGCAATCCTAAGGACATGTTATCTAATGCACAAGGATGCAACATGGTGCAGAATCAGAAGCCTATACATGGTCTCTAAATGCACAAATATTGCAGTGTTTTGACATGCTTTCAGGATATGCAAAGGTGACAAGTTTATTAGTTGTTTAAATAGAACATGATCTCTACGCGTAACATGGTAAAGTATGATTGCAGATTTGTTAACTTAATTATTCTAAGGCATGCCCATTTTTAGATTATATTTCAGAATATATGGACAAAATCACATGGTAGTAGTTTTTCGTTGTTATTGTTGATCCTATGAACATGATTTTCTAAGTGAAGGCAATGAGTGATGATATGTTGAAAGAAAAACAGATGTATGAACCTAAGTGACATGGTATCTAAATGCATAGCATACTTGATTCCTAAACATGATTACTAGTGCGCACATAGAAAAAATAAACCTAGAAAACATGATATCTACCCATACTTATACTATATGTTGTTTTACACTTCAATACTACACAATAATATAAGTTAATTGTGCAGTACCCAATTTTCGAGTGCTGTCTAATAAGAAGAACCTGGTTCTTCTTGGTGTACTACTTTCTACTGTTGCGGAATAATAAAGTAGTAAAGTAAAAACACAGAGATTTTTACGTGGAAAACATCTGGCTCAAAACGTGAAAAAAACCATGACCTACTCCTCAGTAGGATTTGCTCAAACACTTCACTAAAAACTCAGAGCCAAACGGACTTACAAAATAAACTCTTTTGTAATCCTAGGACTAACTCTAATCCTCTTTGTATCAACTAGCCTCTAGCTAATTTTTAAAGATTTCAAGCTAACTGTAACTTGAACAATGTGTACCTATTACAATTGCTTCTATGAAAGCTGAAAAGATACAATGTTAAAACTGCTACTACACATCAACTAGACTCAACACACAAACGATGAAACTGTTTCTTCTAGTTGAACTATAGCCTTCGCACAATACTTCTGCTTGCAGAATATCATGTGAACTTTTCTTTTCAGAACTTGATTCACTTTTTCTTTGTGCGTTGTAAATTTCAGCAGTAATACATTGAGTATTTATAGAGTCAATTATTGAGTACATGGTTCAATTCTGATCCAACTCTACCTGGCTATACGAGTTCGACTATGACTCAACTTCCTTCTCTATTTCTGTCCTTGATGAAATCAACTTCAATCTTCTTTATCAGCTTGTAATCTTTTCGTATTAGGAGACATCCTTTTATCTATTTGATACTCAGCAATCACTGATATCTCCTATGCATGAACAATTCTTGTGCTAACTGTTCCGTTCAGATGTGTGTGCTCTGATGGACCTGGCTCAACTTGTCAATCTTCAAAACCCATTCAGTGACATGGGCCAACAGTTTCCCCTTTTTGATGATCACAAACTCAGTGCTTTTATCCTGTATACACTTTAAACAATTTGTATAGTTTTAAGCATTAATCATTGAGAACCATGTTCTTTAGGTTATAAATATCACTTTTTGAAAAAAAAACACAACACCAGCACACATCTTCCCCCTTTTGGAATCATCGAAAAGTTGCAAAATGATACTTACCAATTTTTAATTCTTACTCATGGCCAAATTTAGGCAACTGCAGGTGCAAGTATGATTAATCAACACAAGAAACCAATAATGTAAGCTAAATTAGAAATTGAGACAATTTTTAAAATCAGCAAACTTCATTGATTTAATACTGAACATAAAATACCAACATATTAAAGCAAAAACGATGAAAACATGAGCAAAATAGAAAAAACTAAAACCACAAAAGCTAGACACTGTCCCAAACTGGGCACTTGAAAGATAACTGGGAAGCACTGGATAGACCTAAGGCTGGGAGGGTGCAGATGAGTTTGGGTTCTTGGTTTGAAGGAGGGACATCATTTGGTGTAGAACACCTTCGTTTTTCTCCTTCTCCTTCGCAAGTTCTGCTTTTAGAGCATCACGCTCCGCTTCCACCTCAATTAAGCGAGATTTCAATCGATAGATCTCCATATCCTTTAACTCGCTTTCCTGCACTAAGATTTGGACCTTGCTATTTACTGGTTGCTTCCGAGATGAACCAGGTTCATCTGCCGGAGCAATCATAAGATAATCACAAGACATCAGTGTGTCCTTCCCAAAATAATCTTTGGTCGTAGCCATCTCAGCCTTCTTCGCAGGAACTCCAAAGTGAGTTAGAACTGCAGTCAGAATAAAGACATAGGGGATTGCATGAGCTTTAGTCCCATTCACCAATCTCTCCAAGAGCTGGATTATGAACGATGGCCAATTTATCTGCTTGCCTCTGTACAGACACTCCATGAGGGTCAAATCCATGTAATTAGCAATGTGTCTTCGTTCTTGTCTGGGCAGCATGAATTTGATCACAAATTCAAAGAAAAGCTTATGCTTAGGCTTCATCTCATTCTTGTACACAACCCTGGGTTCAAGCTCCTTCTCATTGTCGCAGAAGAATCTGGTAATAGTACTGAGGACATTCCATCTAACAAGGCCATATCTGCCTTGTGTAGTCTTCATACCCCTCAGTAGGAATATCTAGAATCACACCCAATTCTTGAGCATCAGACTTCAACTTCCTTGACCAAGGAGGTGACCCTGCCTCCATTGACTGTGGCATTCCTTATGAACTCCACAACTTCATCCCTGACCAGCCTGCCTTCCATGCGAAGGACCATGTCCTTCCAGCCCTGCGCTGCCAGAAAATCCAGTAGATACCTCATTCCAGGCTCCTCCAAATCCTTCATCAAGTTTCCCTTCAAGATCGTTCTCTTGCCAAACATGGCAACTCTGTCAGTAGTCACTTCACCAACCTCCATCTCTTCCTGTCCACTCCACTCATCATCCTCATCCTTCTCAACAATCTGCACTTTTTTCACCTTTTGTATCTTAGACATTGTCCTTGTAGCAGTACTCGCAGTGGTGGTGGACACAGTAGCTGACTTCTTCGAAGAAGTCTTAGCCTTTTTGGGCTTGGGTGTCCCAATTACCACTGGAGCAGCCTGCTCCTCTTGTTGGACCAGGTCCAACGGCTTCTCTTCTAACACAACAGCCTCGACAGGCTCTCCGACTTTTGCTTTCCCTTTGTCTACTCTCTTTCTCTTGCTCTCTTGCAGAGCCTTTTCTAACTTCTCTTCCTCCTCTCTTACAGTATTTCGCGTAGCACGTACCTTAGGAACATGTACCTCAACAGAACCAACAGTTTTCCTTTTCTTTGAAGGAATTGAGGCTTTAGAGTTCTTGGACTTTGGAGTCCTTCTTTTCTTGGGGTTATATGAGTCCCCCAACTTCCTCAGTCTTTCAGCCAAAGTTTCTTCCCCAGAAGAAACGTGTTCATCTATTGCTTTCATCAATTTCTCCAACCCAGCATCAGCTTCCTCAACTCCACTAGTTCCCCCTAAGATTGTGACATCTTCTTCAAGATTTTCAAGAATGGGACCACATATTGCCAGTGTGGTACCATCCTCTCCCGATCCCCTCACATTTACATCTCCCTCGATCTCAAGAGTTTTCTCTTTCCCAGAGTTTATTTGCCTTTTAGTCCCTTTAAAATCCACCACAAACCCCAACAACACAAATCGTTGATCAGCAGTATTTATTTCAAAGATAGCATCAGAATTACCTTTCTCAACACTGGTTGAACTAGGTGCTTCATCTTCATTGGCTGATTTGAATGATTCATTGGACGATTCTGGTTTGGAGCCTTCTTCAGCATGCAATAATTCTTCCAAGAATTTGGCTCTTGAACCAGAAGCCACAGATTTGCATGCAAGAACTTTTACACGACGAGGCTTGGGGGCTGGGGTAGGGTTTGCTGTGGATTCTGGGATTGTAGGGTGTTTAGGGGTTGTCAACTTTTCTGGAGACTCGAAACTATACACTGAGGGTGAGTTTGAGTCTGATTCATAGTTGCCTCCATCATAATCTCTGTTTGGAGATGAATCATAAGAAGCTGGTAGAGGTGACAACATGCTTTTGAATTGTTTAGAGAGAAGAAAGACATGAGGCAGTAGAGATTGTGAGTTGAGTGAGTTGAACAAGGTTCGACTGTTTCTTTATGCACAATGGGTAATGATGGCCTTTTTATAACTTATGGCTGGGGAGATTACAACGGAAGAGTATTAACTCAAGTGGCATACTAATCGATTCAGAATTTTCATTGATTAGACATTGAATGGACAGTTACTTTCCCCCTAAAACTAGGCTAATCAAGTGAGATGGGACTTCTTGAAACTGGTTCATTATTTGGGTAAGTACGAGAATTGAATTCGAACCACAAATAGATAGAGTCCTGCTCATGTATGACTGTACTTGAATTAATACATGTATGGAGATGAGAACGTACCTTGTCAGTTATGTGAACCAGCATGGATGAACCAGGTTCATCCAGGTAAAATCCTTTATTTGCCTCAATTTACAAAAATAGAGAAACATCATTAGCAAATAGGGAATCATATTAATACATGGCAGAAGAGTATGGCAATAAAGACATAATACTGAGCAATGATTAATTTGATTAAGTACCTAATTTGAATTTTCTAGCCAAATATATATATAAATTTTTTTTCTTCAGTTTTTGTTTTTCAATTAGGTAATCTTAATCATCCCTAATTCAAGCATGTTTCTCTCATAATTCTCCCTACTCAGTGCTTTGTTAAATATATCAGCGATTTGACGATTAATAGCATAGAATTCGATTGAGATCATTCCTTTTTCATAGTTGTCCCTCAGAAAATGGTGCCTAACATCTATGTGCTTAGTTCTCTTGTGATGAACCGGGTTCTTTATCATACTAATTGCACTAGTGTTATTACAGTAAATAGGAATGCATCCCACATCTATACCAAAATCCAGGAGTTGTTGCTTGATCCAAAGCAACTGGGCACATCAAGAGGCTGCAGCCACATATTCAGCCTCAGCAGTAGACAAGGCTACTGAATTTTATTTGGTTGTGGCCCAAGAGACAAGGCAGGAGCCCAAAAGGTGAGCCATGACTGAAGTACTTTTCCTGTCAACCAGGAAACCTGCATAATCAGCATTAACGTATCCTACAAGGTAAAAATTACTACCTTTAGGATACCGAAGGCACAAATCAGTGGTGCCCTTCAGATATCTCAAAATTCTTTTTACTGCAGTGAGGTGGGACTCCTTTGGATTGGCTTGAAACCTAGCACATAATCCCACACTGAACACGATATCAGGTCTACTTGCAGTAAGATAGAGTAGAGACCCAATCATTCCTCTGTATGTCTTCTGATCAACGGATGAACCAGGTTCATCCACATCCAATTTTGTAGCTGTGGCTATTGGGGTGTCTATCTCCTTTGAGTCGTCCATTTTGAACTTCTTGAGGAGTTCTTTCACATACTTCTGTTGATGAATCATTGTACCATGTGGAGTTTGCTTGATCTGCAAGCCTAAGAATAAAGTTAGCTCACCCATCATACTCATTTCAAACTCACTTCCCATTAATGTAGCAAATTCCTCGCTAAGCTTATCAGTAGTTGCCCCAAATATGATATCACCAACATATATTTGCACAATCAGAAGATCCTTTCCCTTTTCCTTTAGAAACAAAGTACTATCTATTTTGCCTCGTTTGTACCCATGTTTCAGCAGGAATTTTGACAATCTCTCGTACCAAGATCTAGGTGTTTTCTTGAGACCGTAGAGAGGTTTGTCAAGTTTATATACATAATCAGGTGCCTCTTTGCTTTCAAAGCCAGGAGGCTGTTTTACAAATACATCTTCCTTCAAATAGCCATTAAGAAAGGCACTCTTGACATCCATCTGATAGAGAGTGAATTTCATGTGGGCAGAAAATACTATAAGAAGTCTGATTGCCTCCAATCGTGTNTGTTCCTGAAGACCCACTTGGTGCCAATTACTGATCTGTCTAGTGGCCTGGGTACCAAGTGCCATACTTGACTCCTCTCAAATTGATTCAGCTCTTCTTGCATGGCAGTTACCCAGTCAGCATCTTGCAGAGATTCAACAATATTCTTTGGTTCAATCAAGGATAGAAATGCATCGAACACACACAGATTTTTCAAGGAGGATCTAGTTTTGATTCCAGATCTCAAGTCTGTTATGATGTTCTCAAGAGGGTGAGAGTTCTGATATCTATGTGGTTTGAGTACCAATTGTTCATTTCTGGATTGTTCCATGTTGTCTTGTAGTTGTGGAAGAGGATCAGGGCCAGGATTTTCATGTAGAGTTCCCCCTGTCGTGTTGCGTGGGGTTGTTGGTCCTGGTCCATCACCTGTTCCATCTTCCATAGGTGCTTCAATGTGGTCATTTCTCCTTACCAATCCAAGCTCCTCGTCTTCTGGTTCCTGTCTCTGAGAAAGAGTGTTAGTTTAATCAAAGACGACATGTACACTTTCTTCTACACACATAGTTCTTTTATTGTATATTTTATAAGCTTTGCTATGTGTTGATTATCCCAAGAACACCCCCTCATCACTTCTGGGATCAAATTTTCCTAGAGAATCTTTGCCATTATTATGCACATAACACTTGCATCCAAAAGCCCTAAGATGGGATATGTTGGGCTTTCTCCCTTTATGTAATTCATAGGGAGTTTTCTCTACCAGATGACTGGTCATGCATCTATTGATAATGTAGCATGCGGTGATTATTGCTTCTGCCCAGAAGCTGTGAGGTAGTTTTCTTGATAGAAGCATGGTTATTGCCATGTCTTCAAGAGTTCTGTTTTTCCTTTCAACAACCCCATTTTGCTGTAGGGTTCTAGGAGCAGAAAATTTGTGATTAACACCATGTTCGTCACAANCTTCTTGACAAATGAGGTGAACATATCAAATGCTTCATCCTTAGATGCCAAGAATAAGGTCCAACTGAACCTTGAATAATCATCTACTAGCACCATCACATATCTCTTCCCACCTCTGCTCAGAATTCTCATAGGACCACATCCATATGAACCAGTTCCAACGTCCTGGTGGTACTGACCATTTTCTTACTTTTGAAAGAAGATCTTACCTGCTTCCCCCTTGCACATGCCTCACAAACTTTGTCTTCCTTGAACTTAATGTTAGGGAGTCCTACCACTAAGTTCTTAGACACTAGCTTGTTACGCTGAGTCAGACTTGCATGACCAAGTCTTTTGTGCCACAGGAGGGGCTCAGTGTCCAACACACTAAGGCAAGTGAGTTCATTGTCAGACACTGTGGACAAGTCAATGACATAGATATTGTTCATTCTCTTTCCCTGCAAAACAATCTTGTCAGTAAGCAGATTGATCACAAAACATTTTGTGGAAGTAAAAGCGACAAGGTTACCTCTGTCAAACATTTGTGACACACTGATTAGGCTATATATCAAGCCATCTATCAGGTACACATCTTGCAGACCCCTATAATTTCACCTTTCTTTCTGTTTCCAAAGGAGACATTTCCTCCTTTGAGGTTTTCAAGTGAAAGGAACTGTTCCTTGTTCCCTGTCATATGCTTAGAGAAGCCACTATCCAAAATCCAAATTAGGCTGCTTCCCTTCACTTCTACCTATAAAAAGAAATCAGAGGTTAGTTTTAAGAACCCAAACTAGTTTGGGTCCTTTTCTATGAGAGAATGGATGAATCAGATTTTTTCTGGCCCAGTTTGGTATCCAGTTCTTCTTTTTAATGAATCTCTCATTTTTTTGACTGGCCTGCTCTTTTACAACACACTCATATTTGTAGTGGCCAGTCTTCCCACAATGGGTGCATATTTTATTTTCAGGGAGAGTGAGATACTTTCTTTTGGGATCCCACTTAGGAAATTGACTCCCAAAACCAAGCGCTTTCCAGTTGCTACTGTGATTATCTTGAAGCCAAGTTAATGCATCAGAAGACTTATTCCATTTGCGTGTTCTATCAAATTCATGTTTGACTTTGCCAAGCTCTTCTTTAAGAGATTTTATCTGTTCATCCTTGGCATACATTTTATCCTTTAGTTTTCCTAAGTCTTCTTCTAACATTGCATGAGAGTGATCAACCACCTTTTTACTGGATCCTAGTCTTAACTTTAAGTTTTCAGATTTTAGTTCTAGGATTTCAGTTTCGAGTGGATGGACCTGGTTCATCAAGACAATGTTTTTCTTTTCAGATTCACTGACCCTTATTTCCAGGTCCATGCATTCTGCTTTTAGCGTTGCACACTCTTGAGATAGTAGATCCTTCTCTTTGGTTGTTTCCTCAGAATCATCTATGAAGTCAAGTAGCAACTCAGAGAGTTTCTCCTTAGATAAAAACTTTATTTTAGTTTTAAGTTGTGAGATACTTACCTCTGGTTCTTCATAAGTTTCCTCATCAGATTCTCCAATTGCCATGAGAGCCTGATCTTCTGTCTCACCATCTTCTGATTCTTCATCTGAACTTTCCCCCCAAGCAGCAACCATAGCCTTTGTAGTGGTTTTCTTGGGTTGGACCAGTTCCTTCTTCCTGTTCTTTCTTTCATATCTCTCCTTCCTCCATTCTACTTCCCACTGGGGGCAGTTTTTGATGAGATGGTCAGTTTTTCCACACTTGTAGCATCCCTCATTAGCTGGCCTTTCTGGTGCCTTTGCCTTGTTTAAGTTTCCTCACATAAAGATGCCCTTCTTCCTCATGAGAAAGATTCTAAATTCTTTGGTGATCATGGCCATCTCATCATCCTCCAGATCTGCTCCTTCAGTGATCCTCAGTGCTAGACTTCTCTCCTTCTTTGGGGCATCCATCTTCATGGTTTGGCTTCTGAGTTCATAAGCAGTGAAATTTCCAATTAACTCATCTAATCTAAGGGTTGCCATATTTTTGGATTCCTGGATAGCAGTGATCTTACTTTCCCAGGAGATAGGCAAAACCCTTGTGAAGATCTTCTCTACCTTGTCTTCTTCGAGTATGATTCTTCCAAGAGACTTGAGTTCATTGGTCAAGGTTGTAAACCTTGTGTACATCTCCTGAATAGTCTCTCCTTCTTTCATAGTGAAGTTTTCATACTGAGAGTATAGTGTACCTCTAGACCTTTTAACTTCAGGTGTTCCTTCATGGGCTACTTGTAGAGTGTCCCAGATTTCCTTGGCTGTTTTCCAGCTTTGGATTCTACTGTATTCATCAGGACCTAGTCCACATACTAGCCACTTCTTGTCCTTGGAATTCTTCTCCCATTTCTTCAAATCTTCAACCATGCAGTCTGCCCTAGTCTTAGGTACATCTACACCTTCATCAGTCTTCTTCATTGTTGCAAGGGGTCCATCAGTGACTATGTCCCATAGTTTATAGTCCTCTCCAATAAGATGGTCATTCATTCAATTTTTCCACCAAGGATAGTATTTGACATTGAAGAGTGGTGTCCTTGCAGTTGATTGACCTTCCCAGTTCCCAGGTGGTGCACTCATCTTGATCTTTTCCAAGGTGTTAGCCTTTTCACGGATAACCTACTCTGATACCAATTGTTGTTTTAGATTTCAATACTACACAATAATATAAGTTAATTGTGCAGTACCCAATTTTCGAGTGTTGTCTAATAAGAAGAACGTGGTTCTTCTTGGTGTTCTACTTTCTACTGTTGCAGAATAATAAAGCAGTAAAGTAAAGACACAGAGATTTTTACGTGGAAAACACCTGGCTCAAAAGTTGAAAAAAACCACAACCTACTCCTCAGTAGGATTTTCTCAAACACTTCACTAAAAACTCAAAGCCAAACGGACTTACAAAATAAACTCTTTTGTAATCCTAGGACTAACTCTAATCCTCTTTGTATCAACTAGCCTCTAGCTAATTTCTAGTGATTTCAAGCTAACTCTAACTTGAACAATGTGTACCTATTACAATTGCTTCTATGAAAGCTGAAAAGATACAATGTTAAAACTTCTACTACACATAAACTAGACTCAACACACAGACGATGAAACTGTTTCTTCTAGTTGAACTGTAGCCTTCGCACAATACTTCTTCTTGCAAAATATCCTGTGAACTTTGCTTTTCAGAACTTGATTCACTTATGTCTTTGTGCATCGTAAATTGCAGCAGTAATACATTGAGTATTTATAGAGTCAATCGTTGAGTACATGGTTCAATTCTGATCCAACTCTACCTTGGTATACGAGTTCGACTATGACTCAACTTCCTTATCTTTTTCTGTCCTTGCTGAAAGCAACTTCAATCTTCTTTATCAGTTTGCAATCTTTTCGTATTAGGAGACATCCTTTTAGCTCTTTGATACTCAACAATCAGTGATATCTCCTATGCATGAACAATTCTTGTGCCAACTGTTCCGTTCAGATGTGTGTGCTATGATGGACCTGGTTCAACTTGTCAATCTTCAAAACCCATTCAGTGACATGGGCCAACACTATAGCATGCATATCCCCACCCATTTTTACTATGCAACCCCAGAATTATTTTTACAAATTATTACAAGCCTCGGAGTATGAATTACATAATTAAAATAGGAAAATAAGAAGTTAACTATAGAGAGCCTTCCATAGTAGGCCCAAGGGTCCAAGTCCTCAATGCCATGTTCTGTTATTTCATAACCTTTCATAATCCGGGTGTGTCAGAGTTCCCTAAGGATCTCAGAGGATCCCGGGCAGTGCTCACACCCAGATCTCATAGCCAAGATGGAGTAAGTGCAGTGTGGAAGAGCCAATTGTTGTGTGTCAAAGTTCAGAGGGAGGTCAAGGGTCCCTAAGCAATGCTCACACAAAAGGGGCAGAACCTAGTGTCTAAGAGTATAGTGAAAGTGCTCATAGTTTGAGGAGTTTGAGAGAATAGTTTTAAAACAGTTTGGAACAGTTTTGGGAAAAAGAGCAAGCATGAACAGTTATGGAAAAGAAATTACTTGAAACATTCTTGTAAAACTAGGAGAAAGTAGTTTTAGAGAAAAAAACGAATTGATAAGACCATGGTAATCAGCAAACAAAGACCAAAACCAAAACATGTTCAGTACCACACAAAGAACCAAGTTAGGTTTAGCAACCAGGCTTTCACACAGGGGTAGCAGGGGTTGGGAACACATATGTCACATGACGACAAACATGTAATAGGTAGCACACAGTCCGGAATTCTTAGGGATTCAGGTGATTGGGAACATAGTAAAGCATAGAAGTAACCAAGACAGGATCAAATACAGTAAGGTCTACCAAAACTAATATACCAAACATAAGTGGAAAGGTTCCATGAAGACAGACTTTGAACACATAAAGGCAGGCTACCAAACAAAGGAAACTGGATATACTAGGCAGAACATGCAATCCTAGATACATGTTGGAAATCAGAACAATAAGTAAAAAAACATATGAGAATCATCAAGAATTGTAACATCAATGTAAACATGTTGGTTTGAAAACTAAAATATAAATTAGGACATACTAGTAGAGTGTAGAGAACAATAACACAAAGCAAAATGTAAGAGATGAACAATAGTTAGCCTTGGCTTGCAGCCGGCTAACTTAGATCAGTAGTGAGTAGCACAGAAAAGAGATAGAGAGAGAGCAAGTTTAATTGTGAGAGAGGGTGCACAGATTAGTTTGTGTCTGTGTGTCTGTGTGTCTGTGTTTATGCATGGGTAGAGTATATATATATATTTATAGTTTGGAACTAGGTATAAAAAAATATGGTAAAAATCAGACTGCCCAGTAATTATGGGACTCAGAGAATCAAATAGCTGTAAAAATCAGTACCGTTATTCCCTTAAATAAAGGAACTATTCAAACGATGAGTAACAAATAAGGAAAGACCATATATATCTTAGAAGAATGTAAAATAGTGCAAGTATAACAGGCAATTAGGGTTCTGAATTGAAGGTTGAACTCAAGTGGCTAGTAGGTGAACACAATTAAGGAAAATTATTATGCACATGACATATAAAGAAACAATTCCAAACCAAGTTAAGTAGGCAATTGAGACTAGGTTCAGAAAATATTTATTAAGGAAGTAATATCAATTAACAGTAAACGAATCAAGGTAAAAAATAGACTAGAGGTTGGAAATCAGTAGGAGTATCTCATAGGAAATCAACAAGACTTTCAAATCATAGTGAATCAAGGATTCAAACAACACTAGGGAATAGAGATTCAAATAACACTAGTGAATAGAGATTCTAGTGTATGAATGGAATAAACACATTATAAAATAGGTTAAGAAATACGTAAGTAACAAATTGCGGAGAATCAGGTATTCGAACAAGCATAATATCAATTGAAGGGAATTAACACGAATTAATACAGATGCTAGGCAAGAAATCAGAATCCCTATCACATGAAATTAAGGGGTCATAGAGTTACAGAGTGAACAATGAGATAAACAGGAAAGCAAGAGAAAAATCAAAAACGAATAACATAGTGTAAAGATCAATGAGTCACAGGACTCTTGAAACATAAACACATATGCAAACACATAGGAAAATCAGTAGTTTCAGGGTTTAGGTATAAAATTAGAGTTTTCATCACGACGAGTCAGATAAGGGAGATAAACTTAAACAAATTACTTAAAACGTAGTAGAGAATCTAGGAATATTCTAAAACCCCATAGGAAAAGTCATTCAAGAACGGGGTTACGAAACCCTAGTTAAAAAACGAAGAGTCATTTTAGAAAAATCGGAGAACCTTTGAGAAAACAACGAAACAACTTAAAGTATACATAGATCTATCATAGATCTGAAAGAAAATAAGAAAATCTTGAGTGTAGGGTTTCAGAGACCCCAGAGAAAAGTGAAAAAAAAAACCTTGAAGTTTCACTAGCCTTAGCCGGAGGAGTCATGGATCTTACTCATACGACCGAAGGTGGTCGGAGATGGCACAAGGGACAATGGGAGGAGTTCAACCGCTCAAGGTTCATCTGAGGGCCTCAGGGTGTCATTAGACCGGCGCGGGGTGAAGCAGTAACCAAGAGGTGATGAGAGGCTATGGTTTCCTGCGAGGGAAGTGGCCGGAGGAGACGAACAAACTTCATCGAAGAAGAAGAGACTGGAAGTCTCTAGAGAGAACCAGAGAGATATAGAGATAGTGTGAGAGGAGTGAAATGAGGGGGGGGGGGGGGAGTAGTCTTAGGTCTAATTTAGGAAAGGGGAAATCCGGACCGTTAATCAAAATTAATAAACGGCCAGGATTAAATCATGTATTTGGTCGGGCGGATCAGGGTATTGGTCGTGGGGGTGTTTGGGCTAATTTAATCAGGTGGGTTTGGTTTAATTATGCCATAATTGAAAATTAAAAATGGCTAGTAGTTAAATACCCATTAAAATAGATAAATTATTAATAAAAATAGCTAGTAATTATAAACAAATGAAATTAGTGATAAATACATGAAATTAAGGTAATTAACTAATATAAAAAAATATAAAATGACTAATTATTGGCTTAAATGGTATAAAATGTATAATTAGGCTATTATTGTAACATTGCTGTAATTATAGCTAAATAATGCCAAATTGGCTAATTTATGAAATAATTAAATCCTAATAGGATTAAAATAGTATATTGAGTTGAGAAATATTTTGAAAATTATTTATAATATAATTTATGCATAATTATAGAGTATAAAATACTGAATAATTTTGAAAGGAAATTAATAAAAATATGGAAGATTATGCAAAAATACCAGTTATTATAAAAAGTGATTTTGCCAGTATATATGCAAATTTAAAAATATTTTGAGGGAAAATTGGGTATCAACATCTGCCCTTCTTTACCCCGGAAGGATGAAAGAGTTGTCGGTAAAAGATATGATTGCCAATTTTGACCGAGCAAAAGAGTTTGAAGAGATTTAGGCCGCACCCTGGTTTCTGAGTTGCCTACATATCCCTGGTTTTACATGAATCAGGTCGTATGTAGTTCAGGAGTCATCGGTGAAGTATACCGATGAAGTTTTACAAGAACGCGGGCACCATATAAGGTTGGATGAATGAACGACTTACGGGAATGGTTAGGAGAACATGAGCGGGGAACGCTCCTGCCGGGATGGCCGTTGCCCGTTGGATTACCTGCAAATAGACGATACAAGCATATATTGTGCGTAATTTAAACATGATGCAAATTCCCGTTGGACCATGAATGTTGTCCTTGGACGTTTAAGGATGATGTCTCTAGACCCTGATGTCCTGGGCCATGAATTGCATGATGCAGGATTCGCAGGCCATGAAATGATGCTCTCGAGCCATGAGGATGGTGCCTCCGAGCCATGAAGCCCTTGAATAATGATATGCAGAATGATAAAAAGAGATCCTCAGGCCATGACATGGTGTTCTCGGGCTATGAAGATGGTACCTTCGAACGATGACACCTTTGGATAGGTTGGCGATGTTTCAGCCCATGAAGATGCAATAGTATTATGCTAACAAGACAAAGCTTAGTCTTCCGAATTAAAGGGGCAGCAGATCTTAGCCCGAAATGAAATCGAAATAAATAATGCTTGAGGCAGTGGTTTCTTTTTCAAAAGTAAATTGGAGGAAGCGTTTAGCATCGTAAGGCAGAGTAGCAGCCTTATGCAATGCAGATGGAGGTAGAGTTTAACCTCGGAAGGCAGAATGGTAGCCTTATGAAAATTGGAAGGCAGAATGGTAGCCTTATGCAGGATGCGACTACAGATGGAGACAACGTTTAGTCTCGGAAGACAGAAATGTAGACTTATGCAAGATGCGAATGCAGATGGAGACATCGTTTAGTCTCGGAAGGCATAAAGGTAGCCTTATGCCAGATGTGAATGCAGACGGAGACATCGTTTAGTCTCGGAAGGCAGAAAGATAGCCTTATGCAAGATGCGAATGCAGATGGAGACATCGTTTAATCTCGGAGGGCAGAAAGGTAGCCTTATGCAATGCAGGTGGAGGTAGAGTTTATCCTCGGAAGGCAGAATGGTAGCCTTATGCAAGTTGGAAGGAAGAATGGTAGCCTTATGCAATAAGCGAATGCAGATGGAGATAACGTTTAGTCTCGGAAGGCAGAAAGGTAGCCTTATGCAATGCAGATGGAGACAGCGTTTAGTCTCGGAAGATAGAAAGGTAGCCTTATGCAGATGGAGGTAGATCTTAAACTCATGAAAATGCAGATGGAGACAGAGATTAGTCTTGGAAGGCAGAAAATAGCCTTATGCAGAGAATAAATGACGGTGGGAATTCTTAGATGGTGATAAATAGCGGCACTCTGATTATGGAGGATATTGTGACTACGGGGCATTATTTGTATTGATAATAGACGATGGAAAGTGTGATGGTTTTGAGGATTGTGATTTTGAACATGTTTGTCCTTTTGTGTGGACATCGAAATTTGGCTCTTGCGATTGTGATGATATTTGAGACTTCTTTGCGTGTTTGTTCTTTGTGCCTGCATCCACAGAAAAATCATGAGTTTTGTAAAGGGAAAGGTTAGTTCGTATCCCTGTTGGCTCTGCTTGACTCGTTCGGCTCGATCTGCGTTATTAGGGGTATCATTTGCTAAACAAATTGTTTCAAGAATAAGTATGCATGATTTTGTAAAATTATAACATAAACATATAATGTAAAATAGTTTTAGATGAACCGACGACCGTGACACGGTTCGAGACATTGCAACCTCTCTTGATAAGGAATTTTGAGGGTCCTTCTCAAAATTCTGCCCCAATTTGACGGATGGATGTTTATGACTGTTGTTCGTGCGCGGTCGGCTAAACTTGCTTCAGAATTATGAGGGTCCCAGTTTCAAATTGCTTGGGAAAATGGAATTTTTATTGACTTGTGACCGAACCCATAGGGCTGCCTACGTATCCCCTCTTAAACGAGAATTAGGTCAGGCGTAGTTCAATTTACAACATTGATAGAATCATAAAGGATTACACGTAATAACGCTTGACTGCATATGAATTGATTGGTTTCGGCCAAACCTGTACGTCCATTTCTTCAAGTATAAGTGCTCCTCCCGTCAGCACTCGGTGAACCATGTATGGGCCTTTCCAATTAGGAGAGAACTTCCCTTTGGCTTCATCTTGATGTGTAAAGATCTTCTTTAACACCAGCTGCCCTGGTGTGAACTGTCTCGGCTTGACTTTCTTATTGAAGGCTTTGGTCATTCTGTTCTGATAGAGTTGACCATGACAAACTGCATTCATTTTATTTCTGTCTATGAGGCTAGTTGCTCATAATGGTTATTTACCCATTCTGCGTCGCTGAGCTTAGCTTCTTGTATAATTCTTAGATATGGAATATCAACTTCAGTGAGGATAACAACCTTTGTACCATAAACTAGCATATAAGGCGTTTCCCATGTTTATGTGCGGACCGTGCTGCGATATCCAAATAAGGAAAATGATAACTTCTCATGCCACTGCTTGTGCCTTTCTATCATCTTCCTTAGTATATTCTTGATGTTTTTGTTGGCGGCCTCAACAACTCCATTCATCTGAGGTCGGTAAGCTGTGGAATTCTTGTGTTTGATCTTGAAAGTTTCACACATAGATTTCATCAAGTCACTATTGAGATATGAACTATTAT
Organism: Nicotiana undulata; assembly: GCA_005239495.1. NCBI lineage: Eukaryota > Viridiplantae > Streptophyta > Magnoliopsida > Solanales > Solanaceae > Nicotiana > Nicotiana undulata. The sequence continues at coordinate 80,843 of ML247549.1, read as the reverse complement.
CGGTGATGATTGACTCGGGAACTCCGAACCGACAAACAATGTGGTCGCGGACAAAGTCGGCCACGACTTTCTTAGTAACTGCTTTGTAGGAGGCTACCTCGCCCCATTTAGTGAAGTAATCAATGGCTACCAGAATGAACCTGTGTCCGTTGGAGGCGGCAGGCTCGATTGGTCCAATAACGTCCATGCCCCAGGCGGCGAACGACCATGGTGAGCTTGTTGCATTGAGCTCATTTGGAGATACCTCTATCATGTCTCCGTGTATCTGACAGTGGTGGAATTTTCGGAGATAATGGATGCAGTCTGTTTCCATAGTCATCCAAAAGTAACCAGCTCGAAGTATCTTTTTTGCTAGAACAAAACCGTTCACATGTAGGCCGCAGGTCCCAACATGAATTTCCTCTAGTAGTTTTGATGCTTCTTTTGCGTCAACACACCTTAAAATCAAATCGGGAGTTCTCTTATACAGGATCCCTTCGCTGTGAAAGAAATTATTGGATAGTCTTCGAAGTGTGCATTTCTGAGTGGGATTCGCAAGCTCTAGGTAATCTCCTTTTGCAAATACTCATTGATATCATGAAACCAAGGTTTTACGTCTACTTCTGCTTCGACATGGGAACAATAAGCTGGTTGATTATGGATATTTACGGGAATAGGATCAATGAAATTCTTGTCCGGATGCTGGATCATTGAGGACAAAGTAGCCAATGCATCGACGAACTCATTCTGGATTCTGGGGACATGACGAAATTCTATATTTGTGAACCTCTTTCTTAACTTCTGTATGTGATGCGTATACGGTAGTATCTTGGAATTCTTGGTTGCCCACTCTCCTTGTACCCGATGTACCAGCAAATCTGAGTTACCAATCACTAACAGCTCCTGGACGTTCATGTCAATGGACATGTTGAGCCCTAAGATACAGGCTTTATACTCTGCCATATTATTGGTGCAGGGGAACCTGAGCTTGGCAGATACCAGATAATGGTGGCCGGTTTTCGATATTAGGACTGCCCTAATGCCAACCCCCTTGAAGTTTGCTGCTCCGTCGAAGAACATCCTCCAACCGTCAGAGGATTCTGCAATGTCTTCTCCGATGAATGATTTTAGTTCGTGCTTGGCGCAATTGTCGACCAGGATATGTATATTTTGTAAGGGGAAGTCGTCTTTTGGACTTTCCCGGTAGTCGAGACAGACTCTAACCTTACCGTCCTTCTTCGGCACAGGTACAATGTTGGCTAACCATGTCGGGTACTCAACTACCCTGAGAACTTTGGCGTTGATCTGCTTGGTAACTTCTTCCTTGATTTTCAAACTCATGTCAGGTTTGAACTTTCTGAGCTTTTGGTTTACCGGTGGACAAATTATATTAGTTAGCAGTTTGTGAGCAACAATAGACGTACTCAGAGCATTCATGTCATCATATGACCAAGCAAATATATCCTCATACTCCTTTAGAAACTCTGTGTATTCTTTCTTTTCCGACGGAGACAAATGAATGTTGATCCGTGTTTCCCTGACATTTTCCAAATCTCCCAAGTTGATAATTTTAGTCTCGTCCAGGTTGGACTTAGGTCTGTTCTCAACGTTTTCAACTTCTTTGACAATCTCGTCAAGTATGTCATCTTCCTCTGAATCAATGTCCGTTTGTTGCGTCGTCTCGTTGCATGTCACAGTCATCGGTTCATCAAGACAAGTAATAGTAATGCTAAAGTAACAGTAGTGACAAATATTTGATTCATAAGAAAAATTAGAAAATGTTTTGATAAATTGAATAACTGTTTTGAACATTGAGGATCTTATTGCAGGAATTGAAAAATGCGAAAAGGGAAAATCATTTTAGTGAATAAAACAGTAAGTAATGCTTGTTTTAGGCTTGCTACCCCGAGGCTCGTCGGGCTTTGGTCTTCCTGATAGTCCAGTTCTTTAGGTATGTCCCTCTGCTCACAGCCTGTATGGAAGGTCCTTCCTCCTCGATAATAACGCAACAATCCATATCATTGTCCTCCAGAAACAAATTCCTCATTGCTGCAAGTGCTTCTTCTTCATCTGATCCATAAATAATGTCGGCATGTTGGAAGGTCCAATCTAGAGTCGGTATTGGCTGCTCCAAAGGGTAGTAAGGACCGCACCAAGGTGGCGACCAGTTGTTGAATTCTTGACAAGTGTAGTCGTACCCCATACCAAAAGTGGTGCCATGGATTTTGATCTTGATAGGTTTGGAGATTCCTTGAAGGTTCTTGACGAGCCCTTTGCCAGGCTCGTACCCACTCTAGTTTAGTATACTCTCGATTTTGCTATCCCGCCATTTTTCCTTGTCGATGGCATTGACCCATTCAATGTGGTGGTAAGTTTCTCCACCCAGCCTTCTTCTTCCTTCGATCATCGGAATAGTCTGGCGATTGTAAATAAGGTTACTACCATCGCCATGAATAATCACCTCTTGGTGGTTCCACTCGAACTTCACTGCCTGATGTAGCGTTGATGCTATGGCCACAACATCATGGATCCAGGGTCGTCCTAACAACAAGTTGTAGGACGCTGGTACATCTATTACCTGGAAATCGACCTCGAACCAAGTTGGCCCCATTTGCAGGCACAGACTAATTTCACCAATGGTGGACCTTTGAGAACCATCGAAAGATTTCACATTGATTGCTCCATCTTTTATCTCATGCAACCCTTTACCCATATTCTTGAGTGTTATCAACGGGAAAATGTTAAGACTGGATCCTCCATCGATCAGGATTCTAGTGATGAAATAATCTTCGCATTGCATAGTGATATGCAGTGCTTTATTATGACCCAAACCCTCAGGTGGAAGCTCGTCCTCATGGAAAGTGATCTTGTGACTTTCCAACACCTGGCCCACCATATTGGCCATTTCCCCACTAGTGATGTTGTTTGGTACATACGCTTCATCAACAGAGCACTTCGGATGCGTCTTGGAATTCTGCAGCAAAGAGAGGATGGATATTTGTGCTGGCGTCTTGTTTAGCTGGTCAATGATCGAATACTCCTTAGCATGTACTTTCCTCCAAAGGTCATCTGGACCTGTTTCAATAAGGGGAGGCCGGTTGGCAGCCTGCTTGCTTGATCCGGCCAGATGCTTAGGGATATAGACCCTACCAGTTCTCGTCATACCCTGTGTTGCGACAGCTTCCTCAGTTTTGACCTTGCCTTTCCTTCTCGCCTCAGCTGTATATTCCCAAGGGATAGTCTTTGTATAGAAGTGCGGCGTGGTCGACATCGCCACTGGAGTTGGTGCGGTATCCTTAGTTCAAATGGAACATGTGCCTTGGGTGGAAATACTGCAACCTCAAATGGTGTGGGTGCATTTGCCGGATATACGAACTTAACTTCAATCGGTACTGGCATCTTTGCAGGTGGCGCTGCTTCAAACTCAAGTGGTATAGACATATTCACCTCAGCGTCCTCAGATGGTTGAATCTGGACTATGATCGGGTTAAGAGTGACTGGAGGTTTCTTCGGGTCATCGCCTTCTGCGATCAACCCGATTGATCCCTCGAGATCCTAATCATCTTCTATTTCGATCATATGGATACATCCACCCTTATGGTCTGGAAAATGATTGTTTCAGACATTCGGAGCGGGATTTTTTGCCACAATGATCTTGTTATCAATCAGGGACTGTATCTTGTCTTTCAAAGAGCAGCATTCATCGATGGTGTGCCCCTTCAGGCCGGAATGGTATGCACAAGATTTTTTTGGGTTAACCCACTGAGAAGGGTTCTTTGGGGTTGCAGTAGGGATAGGTGTGACGTAACTGGCAGCTATGAGTTTCTCATACAACTGGTCAATGGGTTCCGCTATGGCGGTGTACTGTTTTGGAGGTCTGCGATCAAAATTGGGTCGATGTCTAGGGAAGTTTTGACGGGTAGGGGGTGATTGGTAATGAATGGGTTGATAATTATAAGTGTGGTAGACAGGAGCGGGTTGGGAGTATCGGGGTGAAGTAGGTTGATATGCGGGTAGTGGAGATTGGTAGGTGGGTGGTGGAGTTTGGTAAGTGGGTGAATGTTCTTGGTAGTTTTGGGTTGGCTGGTATGTGAGTGGAGGTGTTGGATAAATATGGTATTTGAGTGGGGATTTGGCTCTTTGTTCAACCATTACAGCTTCCACGTCCCTTTTCTTAGACACACCACCGGATTGTAAAACCTTGTTTGTAGCTTGCAAAGCTTCAAAATGTGTGACCATACCGCTCTTAATACCTTCTTCAATCAGCTCGCGTAATTTGATAATGTCGGAGAACTTGTGGTTTTCAATCATCATCAACCGTTCATAGTACTGCGGGTCCTGGGCCCGAATTAAGAACTTGTTCATCTGCTCCTCTTCTAAGGTGGGTCTGACCTTAGTAGCCTCGGACCTCCAGCGAGTAGCATACTCGTGAAATGTCTCTATGGGCCTCTTCTTCAAATTTTGGATATAGAACATGTCTGGTGCGTTCTCTATGTTGAACCTAAATCTATCTGTAAAGTCAGATGCCATGCTTACCCAGTTTGACCACTTTTTGGGATCTTGGCTGATGTTCCAAGTCAATGCATCTCCCTTAAAACTCCTCCTGAACAGCTTCATGCAGATCCTTTCATCCTTTCCTACGCCAACCAGCTTGTCACAATAGGTCCTTAGATGGACCCTCGAATCCCCAGTACCATGAAACCTCTTGAACTTTGGAGGTTTGTACCCCTCGGGAAGTTGGACATCAGGTTGTATGCAAAGGTCTTCATAATTCAGCCCTTCGACTCCCTTGACCCCCTCGACACCTTGAACCCGGCCGGTCAGCTTCCTAAGTTCCTCATCCAAGTTCTTGATAAGAAGGTCCTTTTCATCAGACTCGAACGTGTGTGGGATAGGCGGGGTTGAGTGTGGCATAGTCTCCACATAGATGGGATTGTTATAGGCGTGGAAATTGTCCTTTGTGGGGTTCTGAGGTTCTGGATAAGTAATGGAGTGTTGTTTGAAGTGTGGCAAGTATTGCATTGTGTCAGGAGAGTTTGGTTCTTTGGCGGAGTGGTGTGATGGTGAGGTGCGTGATGATTCTGTTGTTTTGGGACATTCTGAGGAGGTGTAGGGTTTTGAGTGTTGGGAAAGTTGACGTTTGGGACGTTGAGGGAAAATGACATGTTGGCCAGATTTCGAACCTGATCAAGCTCTTCTTGGAATTTCAATAACTTCTGTTCGAGTTGTGACATATTCTCATTAGGAACCCGACTACCCTGGCCATCAGTGGCCTCAACTCGTTCAGCTGTAATCTCCTTCTTGATGTTGTTTAAATCTTTTATTTTATTCTTGCCTTTGGGAGGACTAGGAGGAGGAGTGGGTGGAGGGACCCTGGATCTTGTGAGATAAGATGATGATGCCAGAGCGCACGAACTAACCTTTGGGGAGGGGAATAATAAAGAAAAAGAAACAAAAACAAAAAGGTAGCCAAGTCAGTAAGAATTATGAAAAGTATTGCAGTATTTAAACACATAGTGCGGGAATGTAAAGTGCATCCTAATTTGGGAACCTCTTTTGTGCCCGAGGTAGGCCTAGAGACAAATTGATTTGGAGAACTTAAAATGCTAAATGCCTCATTTTATTAATAAGAAAATAGACGAACCCCAAAACGACACTAAATAAACAAGAAGTAAGGGTTACTAATGGCCATTGGCCTTATTACATTAATAAAGTAAAAGAAAAGACATTCCTATCTACTTGGTCCCAGAAGGACCTTCCCAAGACTCGACATTCCTGCTTCCCTCGAACAGCTTTCCCAGCTCGCGAAGTCCCAGCAACAGGTATGTTCTGGCTAGATATCCGCCTTCGGTCCCCTCAGCCTTCTGACAGTCTTCAATCCTTTTAATGAATCTCTCCTCCATCTCGACTATACCTCGTTCTAAGTATCCTAACCTTTTGTTGGTGCTGATAGCCATGTCTTTCCACTCCTCGATCTTCTTCTTGTTAGACCATGTATTCCGTGGTGCTCATCCTCGCATTCACGAATCCTTTTTTCCAGCTGCTTGAATTTGACTTGCGCCTCACCCTTTTCATCTATAACCCTGTGGCCTTGGATGTACCCTGGCTTGCCCAGACCATCCCAATTATCTTCCAACCAACTAGAATAGGAAGGGGCGCAACCGGCATGATATCTGTCTGGCTCGATGGTGTCCTTCTCCAGTACAATCTTGCAGTGCCACATATGTTGGGCTTGGCACTTGTGAGGATTATCATCATTTTGGAAGTCTGATCGAAGATGGTTCATTTTGTTGACCCTGGGTATGACTTGCTTCCTACCCTCTTGCCTCATAACTCGAAGAGGGACGTAAGGGTATGTTCCTCTTAGACCAATCAGTATCAGGAACGGTGCATCTCTGGAACGGGCGATGAACTCCTCTATCGGAAACCACTCGAACATCCATTGAACCTGTTCTTCAGTCAGATTATTAAAGAGTTCGACCCATCCTTTGGCATTCCTAGGCTGAGGGAACATGTCGGGGATGTAATTCATTCGTTTTGGATGGTGGAAAGTGATGTGGTCATTCCACGCCCTTCGGTGAAATCCTTGTCGGTATTTGCCCTTTTGGAGATGTTCTATGAGCCAAAGCTGAAGTGGCAGATTGCAGCCTTCGAAGTGTCTCGCTCCTCGTTGACACTTTTCCAAGGCTCGATATATATCTGCAATGATCATGGGCACAATGCTGAAGTTTTTCCCACCAATCCCTTCCATTAGTGTCTTAGTCACCATGGCCAGTCTGGTATGAATTCTCTCATTCTTCATTGGAAGCATGATCAAAACCAAAATGCAAAACATGAAGACGAACACTCTACGATGGATGTGTCCCAGAGAGGTGATAGAAAAATCGTCATGGTAGGTACGGTACGATTTGCTGTGACCGTACCTTTCGTACGTATAATCAAAAGGGATGTACGAATCCTTTAAGCATACCAGTTCCCCATTCTTCTTCACACCCATCATTTTAAGGAAACCTTTGCCTGTGCGGTTCTCAGGCATCAGCAACCCCGGGGTTTCCCACACTAGGCCAGCCAATCCTCCTATTTCCTCAAGCAAAGGCGTCATTTCAATGTTCCCAAAGCGGAACACGGACCTTTTGCAATCCCAAAACAGGGTAGCAGCCTCTATTATCATGTTGTTAGGCTGAATTTCCAGGAGAGATGGTAGATTTCCCAAGTATTTTTTTACGAGAGCTTTGTCACTAGAGTGTAGGTCTTCCCACCAACTCAGCAGTGTTGGGTGGATATTGGAGACCATGCCGAATCTGGGGACTTCGTGCCTCATGTTTCTGCAAGGATAATAAGGTTAGGCCCTTACCCCCACCCGACTCGACTATTTAATATCAACAATTAGCATGAAGCATTTAGTTCTCCAAACCGTTTGCGTTTAGGAAAACCCGACGGAGTTTTGGATAAGGATATCTTAAAAGCTATCGTTCGGACAACATTTTAGCTTGACTAGGTCTGATCATGATGCATGCGACAATATAATAGAGTAAAGTTTCTATGGGGTTTTAGACTAGTACCCTTGAGCGGACAACTCAACGGAAAAGGTACGAAACCTTCGAATGCACAGCTGATCGACTAGTTTTACCGCAAATATGCCTTTCCGAATTTAAGGGGTAATAATATAGGAACATCGCAACCACTCATCAAACGTTGCTATAGTATTTGTTTGGCACGAGTGGAGTATGAATTTAGAGCAAGGTTATGCTATAATAAGCATTAAAAGCAGGTTGTCATGTATTTGAACTTTTAAGAAAGCGGTAAATGCAACAGTTATGATATAAAGCAGTTACAAAGGAAAACAAAGAAACATGTCAATTTCGTTTTGGGGAAGAGTTAGTACTTGAAAGAAAATAAACAATTAATTACACGTAGAAGGGAATAGGAAAGGATGCCAATATTAAACAAAATAAAGATACAAATTCACAAAACAATTTGAAATGGTAAAATCCTATAATCCCCAGCAAAGTCTCCATGCTGTCGTGCCCCCTTTTTCCTCGCGGAGATCGGGTTCAGGACATTTGGGTTGAGACAACTCTTTCCTTTTGGGAAGGGGTTTGCTTTTTTGTGAGTTGCCACCTAACGATTTTAAAGGTGCGTTAGGGAACCTAAGGGGTTCATTTACAACTACGTTGTTAACCAGAGATAGGGTAAGGGCTTGAAATTATCCCAAAGGGGAAGGTGTTAGTCACCCCTCAGGATCCATAAGTGTGGTTCCCGGCCAAATAGCTTTGTGAATTTGTGCAACTTAGCAAACAAACAAATAAAGGCTCAGATAAGAGGGGATTCAAGTCTTAAGCATACAAAGTATTTGAAATAATTAGAGAAGAGCTAAGTCTTGAAAGGAGTTACAGTCTAAGCATGCAAAGTAAAGAATATCCTAGGTTTTAGATAATATTGATCACATCAATTCAATACCCGGTATGACACTCCTCAAAGAGGGGCTACACGTGGTATTAGCGCACCGGTCATCATATCCATATTCTACCCGTTCCCACTCCGTAAATGTAATTAGAGCGCGTGTTGGTCACGAACTCTATTGCGTGTTGTTACCCACCCCTTCCTATTATTCCTGGAGGAGATTAGGACTACTAACATAAGAGGGGAGTACTAGCCAGACCCTCAGGTTTTAAAGGTAAAATTCTAGGGCGACAGCCAAAAGCATATAGGACTGCAGTTAATTGGAACATATAAAAAGAAATTGAAGGCTCAAGATTACCTCCACAAGTAATGCAATTAGACAGCACATCTCAAAACACAGTTAAGGGTAGTATTTAAGTTCAGAATCTTAAGACATGGTGTCTAAGTTAGTTCAAAATATAAACAGATAGCAGACATGTTTTATTACTCAGAAAAGGGTCCTAATCAATTTGGCTACTGATTCGAGAACTTTTAAGCATTGAGCAACATATACAAGAAGGTAGATTTCTAGTTTTAGACAAATTAATTACCTAGGGCTTGCCTAGGTATGATATAGTATATACCAATTACCAGAATTACTTAGAAGAGAGTTATTCAACATTGTATTACCTAAACATGTTGTTCTAGGCGTTCAGAATACAGACTTATTATCAGCTGGTTGCGAGGATTGAATGAAGCAGTTTTTTTATCAGTAATTAGGTTAGGTGTGCTTTAAACGAATGAGATGAAATCCTAAGGACATGATATCTAATGCACAAGGATGCAGCATGGTGCAGAATCAGAAGCCTAAACATGACCTGTAAATGCACAAATATTGCAGTGTTTTGACATGCTTTCAAGATATGCAAAGGTGACAAGTTTATTAGTTGTTTAACTAGAACATTATCTCTACGCGTAACATGGTAAAGTATGATTGCATATTTGTTAACATAATTATCCTAAGGCATTCCCTTTTTTAGATTATATTTCAGAATACATGGAAAAAATCAATTGGTAGCAGTTTTTCGTTGCTATTGTTGATCCTATGAACATGATTTTCTAAGTGAAGGCAATGCGTGATGATATGCTGAAAGAAAAACATATGTATGAACCTAAGTGACATGGTATCTAAATCCATGGCATACTTGATTCCTAGACATTATTACTAGTGCGCACATAGAAAAAATAAACCTAGAAAACATGATATCTACCCATACTTATACTATAGCATGCATATTCCCACCCATTTTTACTATCCAACCCCATAATTGTTTTTACAAATTATTACAAGACTCGGAGTATGAATTACGTAATTAAAATAGGAAAATAAGAAGTTAAATATATGGAGACTTCAATAGTAGGCCCAAGTGTCCAGGTCCTCAATGTCGTGTACTATTATTTCATAACCTTTCATAATCCGGGTGTGTCAGAGTTCCCTAAGGATCTCAGAGGATCCCGGGCAGTGCTCACACCCAGATCTCATTGCCAAGATGGAGTAAGTGCAGTGTGGAAGAGCCAGATCTTGTGTGTCAAAGTTCAAAGGGAGTTTAAGGGTCCCTAAGCAATGCTCATAGTTTGAGGAGTTTTAGAGAATAGTTTTTAAAAAGTTTGGAACGGTTTTGGGAAAAAGAGCAAGCAGGAAATATTCTGGAAAAGAAATTACTTGAATCATTCTTGTAAAGCTAAGAGAAAGTAGTTTTAGAGAAAAAAAACAAATTGAGAAGAGCAGGGTAATCAGCAAACAAAGACCAAACCCAAAACATGTTCAGTACCTGTCACGACCCGAAGTCCCACCTTTCAGTCCGTGACTGCGTCTAACGTTGAACCCGCTAGACAAGCCAACGTATACTACACATTAATATTTTCAAATCAATTCAACAGTAGTAAAATTGATACCCTTCAAATCTTAACTGAAATGAGCAACATACTTTATAACTTTAACAACGGAAATGTAACAATACTCTGTGAATGCGTAATGACATAGTAAAGATAACAGAATCGCATAATCCCAAAACCGGGGTGCACAACCTCACAAACTATCTAAACTGAGTGCTAAATACATAATCTAAAAAATAGAAATATATAATTGTCTTGAAACTAGGAGAAAAAGTAAGACAATAAGGAATCCAAATGAAGGAGAGACACCAAGGCCCACGAACGCCAACGGGTATACCTTGAAGCTCTAGGTGGACTGAAGGTGACTCCCTCAATGCGGTCCACTGGGTCCGGATGCAGGATCTGCACAACATTAAGAAGTGCAGTATAGCATCAGCACAACCGACCCCATGTACTGAGTAAGTGCCGAGCCTAACCTCGGCCGAAGTAGTGACGAGGCTAGACTTGACAATAACGATAACCTGTCCTATTCTACAGCAGGTAACAGGAATAATACAAGGCAAGAGATAAGAAGACAAGTAAGGGATACGGGAGCAGTAAAGGGGGAACAAGTGAAATGAAGCAGTCAAATTGTTAGATAGAAGTAAACAAGGGAGGCAATCTAACACAATAGCCCACGAAACAAGTATAAGTACCAAAAATGTAAACAATGGCACGGCATCACCCTTCGTGCTTTTACTCTCTTCCTCACAATGCAATGTACAATGTATCATGGCACGCCATTAACCTTCGTGCTTATAATCAATAAAAGTCATGGCACGACATTAACCTTCGTGCTTATAATCGATATGAATCATGGCACGGCATCACCCTTCGTGCTTTACGCTCTTCCTCACTATGCAATGTAATCATGTATCATGGAACGGCATCACCCTTCGTTCTTTACACTTTTCCTCACCAAACAATAACAGATATAATGGAAAGGAGTACAGCATAGTGGAAATAGACAATTCAAAACACCCGGCAAGGGAAACCATCAATTAATAACTCAATAAATGCCCGGCAAGGGTCTCACTTATAACCAATCACTTCAATCGTATACTCTACACTTGGATTATCAATCGTATCACACTTCTCAAACTCAACAACCAATACTTTTAACAAGTAGAGACAATCTCATAATATGTTAAACATGGGAGAAATACTGCAATTTCTATCATAATAGACTCACGGGCATGCTTGACAACATTGCATAGGTACTCATCACCTCACCTATGCAATGAACATGATAATCACTTAGCACATAGCAAATAATACCTATTCCCTCACCAAAGTTAGGCAAGACACTTACCTCGGTCCAAAGTATAGCAATCAACCCTCTAAGACTGTCTTTCCTTTATAATCCGACTTCGAAACAACGATATCTAGGCATAATTAATTCAATAATATCAATAAAGACTCAATAACACAATCCCATAGCCTAGATAGGTAATTCCTATCATTCTTCCAAAAATACCAAAATTCGACCCCAGGCCCGCTTGGTCCAAACTCGAGGTTCGGACCAAGACCCGATCACCCATAACCCCATGACTTAGAATATATAATTTGTTTTAAGATTCGACCCCAAATTGAGGTTGAATCACCCAAAATTCCAAAAAACCTAACTCTACCAAAAACCCTTAATTTCTACTTGATTTTAGGATTTTAGGCCTAGGTTCTAGTGATTATGGAAGAAAAGTGGAAGGAATTGGTGTTAGAATCGATTACCTCCGAGATTGTAGTGACGGAACTCTTCAAAAATGGCTAAGGGGCTGTGGAGAAGAAGGGGTTTGAGAAGAAGTGGGTTAAATCCTGTAATGTTTCTTCTTTGGACTTAAGGAAAAAAATCACTGGACGAATCTCGCACCTGCGGTATCGCAAGGGCGGAAAAATGGTTGCACTTGCGGACTTGGGTCAGGCCCATAAGGGGCCGCACCTGCGGAAAGAATGTCGCCCCTGCAGAGCCGCACCTCCGGCGCCTAGGACGCGCCTGCGAGGGGGACCGCACCTGCGGACTTGGTGTCGCGCCTGCGGTCTCGCACATGCTGCTCTAGGCTCGCAGGTGCGGACACACCAGAAGATGGTGCATCAACAGTGATTTTCCTAAGTTAAACACCCCGAACACCTACCCGAACCACACCCGAGCCCTCGGGGCTGGAAACCAAAAACACATACAACTCCCAAAACATCCTACGGACTTATTCAAGCTTTTAAATCACCAAAATATCATCAAAATCACGAATTAAACCTCAATACTCATCGCAATTTCTTAAAATTTCATAAAGCTTAATTTTACCAATTTTGATCCGAAACACGTCATTCCAAGCTTGTTTCACACCAAACTTCACAGATACGTCACATAACATATAATAATCCTATTCCGGGCTCCGGAATCATAATACGGGCCCGGTAACTCGGTTTTCACAAAATAATTCATTTTCAAAATCCTTTATCATTTTCAGAAAACAATTTTCTTTAAAAATTCATTTCTCGGGCTTTGGACCTCGGAATTCGATTCCGGGCATACGCCCAAGTCCCATATTTTCCTACGGACCATCCGGGACCGTCACTTCACAAGTCCGGGTGCGTTTACCAAAAATGTTGACCAAAGTCAACTTTATTCATTTAATTATCATAAATTTCCATTTTCATCAAATTTCAACATAAGGACTTCCCGGCTACACGCCCGGGTTGCGCCCGCATAACGAGGTGAGATTAACAGAGGCATTCGGGGCCTCAAAACACAGATTTAGCTAGGATTACTTAGGATAACCTTTTGGGTCATCACAATATCCACCTCTAAAACAAACGTTCGTCCTCGAACGGACATAGAAAAGTACCTGAGTCTGAGAGAAAATGGGGATAACGACTCCTCATATCGGACTCGGACTCCCAGGTAGCTGCCTCGGCAGGCTGACCCCTCCACTGAACACAGACCGAAGGATAAATCTTCGACCTCACTTGGCGAACCTGCCTATCTAATATAGCTACCGGCTCCTCCTCATAAGTCAAATCCTTGTCCAACTGGATACCGCTGAAGTCAAGAACATGAGATGGATTTGCAATATACCTCCGGAGCATGGATACATGAAACACTGGATTCACTGCTGATAAATGTGGTGGCAAGGCAAGTCTGTAGGCCACCTCTCTTTCTTTATCCAAAATCTCAAATGGACCAATATACCTAGGGCTCAACTTGCCCTTCTTTCTGAATCTCATCACGTCCTTTATAGGGGACACTCGAAAGAACACCTGGTCTCCTACCATGAAAGCCAAATCTCGAATCTACGATCTGCATAACTCTTTTGCCTGGACTGAGCTGTGCGAAGCCTATCCTGAATAATCTTCACCTTATCCAAGGCATCCTGGACTAACTCAGAACCCAATAACCTAGCCTCTCCGGGCTCAAACCATCAGATTGGAGACCGACATCGCCTACCATACAACGCCTCATACGGAGCCATCTGAATGATTGACTGGTAACTGTTGTTGTAGGGAAACTCTGCTAAAGGCAAGAGCTGATACCATGAACCACCAAAATCAATAACACATTCCCGCAACATATCCTCAAAAATATGAATAGTGCGCTCGGACTGTCCGTCCATCTGAGGATGAAATGCTGTGCTTAAATCAATATGAGTGCCCAACTCTCTCTGAAATACTCTCCAGAAATGGGAGGTAAACTGAGTACCTCGGTCTGATATGATAGATAAGGGCACACCGGGCAATCTGACAATCTCCCTCATATAGATTTGAGCTAACTTCTCCGCTGAAGATGAAACCACCACCGGAATGAAATGTGCTGACTTGGTCAGCCTATCCACCACAACCCATACTGCATCAACCATCCTCTGAGTCCGTGGAAGTCCAACTACAAAATCCATCGTGATACGCTCCCACTTCCACTCGGGAAGCTGAATCTGCTGCATCAAACCATCAGGTCTCTGGTGCTCATACTTAACCTGCTGAAAATTCAAGCATCGAGCCACATATGCCACATATCCTTCTTCATTCTATGCCACCAATAATGCTGCCGCAAGTCCTGGTATATCTTTGTGGCACCCGGATGAATGGAATACCGGGAACTGTGGGCCTCCTGCAATATCAACTCACAAATGCCGTCCACATCAGGAACACATATACGACCCTGCAATCTCAAAACTCCCTCAGCATCAACTGTGACCTGCTTGGCACTTCTGTGCCGAACCGCATCTCTAAGAGCACACAAATGACGATCATCATATGGCCTGGCATGAATACGATCATACAATGAAAAACGAGCGACGTTATAGGCCAAAACACTGCCACCCTCAGAAACCTCTAATCTCACAAATCGATTGGCTAAAGCCTGAACATCCAAAGCCAAAGGTCGCTCTCCAACAGATAAATAGGCCAAGCTACCCATACTGGCTGACTTCCGGCTCATAGCATCGGCCACCACATAGGCCTTTCCCGGATGATAGAGAATAGTAACATCATAATCCTTCAGCAACTCTAACCACCTCCTCTGCCTCATATTCAACTCCTTTTGCTTAAACAAGTATTGCAAGCTCTTATGATCAGTGAATACCTCACACGGTACCCCATACAAATAGTGCCTCCAAATCTTCAAGGCATGAACAATAGCTGCAAGCTCCAAATCATGGACTGGATAGTTCTTCTCGTGGATCTTCAACTGACGAGATGCATAGGCTATAACTTTGCCCTCCTGCATCAATACCGCACCAAGCCCAACCCGTGAAGCATAAAAATACACGGTATAAGAACCTGAACCTGAGGGCAATACCAACACTAGTGATGTGGTCAATGTTGTCTTGAGCTTCTGAAAGCTCGCTTCATACTACTTAGACCATCTGAGCTGAACACTCTTCTACGTTAACTTGGTCATAAGGGCTGCTATAGAGGAAAACCCCTCCAAAAACCGGCGATACTAGCCTGATAGGCCCAAGAAACTCCGAATCTCTGTGGCTGAAGTGGGCCTAGGCCAATCTCTAACTGCTGAAACTTTTTTCGGATCCACCTAAATGCCCTCTGCCGATACAATGTGGCCCAAGAATGCCACAGAACTCAACAAGAACTCACACTTAGAAAACTTGGCATACAATTGCCTATCCCTCAGAGTCTGGAGGACGACTCTAAGGTGCTGCTCATGCTCCTCTCGGCAGCGAGAGTATATCAAAATATCATCAATGAAAACAATAACAAACGGGTCCAAATAAGGCCTGAATACCCGATTCATCAACTCCATAAAAGCAGCGGGGGCATTAGTCAACCCAAACAACATGACCAAAAACTCATAATGCCCATAACGAGTGCAAAAAGCCGTCTTGGGCACATCAGACGCCTCGATCCTCAGCTGATGATAACCAGACCTCAAGTCTATCTTAGAGAATACCGTAGCACCCTGAAGCTGATCAAATAAATCATGAATCCTCTGCAAAGGATACTTGTTCTTGATAGTAACCTTATTCAACTTCCGGTAGTCAATACACATCCTCATTGAGCCGTCTTTCTTCTTCACGAAAAATACCGGAGCACCCCAAGGAGAAAAACTAGGCCTGATGAAGCCTTTATCCAACAAATCCTGTAATTGCTCCTTTAATTCCTTCAACTCTGGCGGAGCCATACGATACGGGTGAATAGAAATGGGCTGAGTGCCCTCAGCTAGCTAAATATAAAAATCGATATCCCTGTCGGGTGGCATACCCGGCAGGTTAGTAGGGAATACCTCTGGAAACTCACGAACCACAGGCACAGACTCTATAGAAAGGACCTCAGCACTAGAATCACGAACATAGGCCAAATAGGCCAAACAACCCTTCTCGACCATGCGCCGAGCCTTTATATAAGGAACAACTCTACCGGAAGAATGACTAGAAGTCCCTCTCCACTCTAAACGAGGTACTCCTGGCAAGGCTAAGGTCACTGTCTTGGCATGACAGTTCAGAATAGCGTAATAGGGGGATAACTAGTCCATCCCCAATATAACATCAAAGTCAACCATATCAAGAAGGAAAAGATCAACCTGAGTGTCCAGACCACCAATAACTACTACGCAAGCACAGTAGACTCGATCTATCACTATAGAATCATCCACCGGTGTAGACACATGTACAACAGTACTCAAGGGATCACGGGGCATACTCAAATAAGGGGCAAAATATGAAGACACATAGGAGAATGTAGAACCCGGATCAAATAACACTAAAGCCTCTCGGCGTCAAACTGAAACCGTACCTGTAATAACTGTATCAGAAGCCTCAGCATCAGGACGAGCAGGAAAAGCATTACACCGGGGCTGAGCCCCTCCAATCTGAGCATCCCTGGGTCTACCTGCTGCAACCTGGCCTCTACCCCTCGTGGCCTGTGCTCCACCTCTATGAACCTGACCACCACCTCTGGCACCTCGACCACCACCCCTAGCTGGCTGAAGGGGTAAGGGTGCACCTGCTGCGGGAACCAAGGCACGGGAACTCTGATACTGGGGTCCACTCAAAGATCGGGGGCAATATCTGGCAATGTGCCCAAGGATACCACAACTATAACAAAATCTCTGATGATGTGGCTGATGACTCGGAAACTGGCCTTGACGACCCTGATAACTACCCTGGTAGCTCTGAAGCGACTGTGCACTGATAGATGCTGATGGTGCACTAACATGAGCTGGCGGTGCACGGGGAGATACCTGAAGTGCTGACTGAAAAGGTCGGGGTGGATGACCCTTACTGAAAGAATCCCTGCCTCCAGATGAGGCTCCACTGAATCTACCAAAATGACATGGCCTCTTGTCATCCCCCTGACCACCTCCTTGCGACAAAATCATCTCAATCCTCCTGGCCACATCGGCCGCATCCTGGAATGAAATATCTTTACTCGACTCCCTAGCCATCTGGAGTCGTATAGGCTGGGCCAACNATCAATGCATGCCTGGCTAGAGCGATGAACCTGGTCTCGTACTGAGTGACAGACATAGATCCCTGCTGGAGGCGCTCAAACTGCCACCTAAGATCCTCTCACTGAGTAATGGGAAGGAACGTCCCCAAAAATACCTCTGTGAACTGAGCCCAAGTCAAATGTGCAGACCCAACTGGTCTGGCTAAACAATAGTCCCTCCCCCAAGTCTTGGCTGCGCCAGATAGTCGAAAAATAGCGAAGTCAACTCCATTGAACTCCACTATGCCCATGTTCTGAAGAACCTCATGACAGCTTTCCAAATAATCATGTGGTTCCTCTGACAGTGTACCAGTAAAAGTAGCAAGGAATAACTTGGTGCATCTGTCCAGTCTCCATAGAGCATCTGCTGACATAGCTGCTCTCTCAACCACAGGTGCTGCAATACCTGGATATGCTACTCCGGCTGGCTGAGGTGCTGGAGTCTGAAACTGAATGGCAACCTGCTCTGGCGTATGAAGTATGGGTCCCTCCCCCATCCTGAGATCCAGCTAGTGCTGTAGGAAGAAGACCGGCCTGAGCCACACTCTCCATAAGTCCTACCAAGCGGACTAGAGCATCCTGAAGCACTGGGGTAGCTATGAACCCCTCTGGGACATGCGCCGGTACAACTGGGACTGCCGGAACTAGAACCTCCTCGTCAGACTCGAACTGAGGGTCCTCCACTGGGGCTGCTGCTCTAGGCTGAGCCCTGCCCCGGCCTCGTCCTCGACCTCGACCCCTCGTAGGAGCTGTAGCAGGAGTGTCGGGCTGCTGAGCGGAACCAAGGGAAGCACGCGTCCTCGCCATCTGCGAGAGAGTAGAATGGAAACTCAATCAGTATAAAGAATATACTATGCACGACAGGGTATGAAGAGAAGAGGAGTATCCTAACTTAGCAGCCTCTAGGGGATAAATACAGACGTCTCCGTACCGATCCCTTAGACTCTACCAAGGTTGTCCATGAGTTGTGAAACCTAAGCAACCTAGAGCTCTGATACCAACTTGTCACGACCCGAAATCCCACCTTTCAGACCGTGACTGCGTCTAACGTTGAACCCGCTAGACAAGCCAACGTATAATACACACTAATATTTTCAAATCAATTCAGCAGTAGTAAAATTGATACCCTTCAAATCTGAACAGAAATGACCAACATACTCTATAACTTTAATAGCGGAAATGTAACAATACTCTGTGAATGCGTAATGATATAGTAAAGATAACATCATCGCATAATCCCAAAACCAGGGTGTCACAATCTCACGAACTATCTAAAATGTGTGCTAAATACAGAGTCTGAAAAAAAGAAATATATAATTGTCTTGAAACTAGGAGAAAAAGTAAGACAATAAGGAATCCAAATGCAGGAGAGACACCAAGGCCCACGAACGCCAGCGGGTATACCTTGAAGCTTTGGGTGGACTGAAGGTGACTCCCTCAATGCAGTCCACTAGGTCCGGATGCGGGATCTGCACAACATTAAGAAGTGCAGTATAGCATCAGCACAACCGACCCCATGTACTGAGTAAGTGCCGAGCCTAACCTCGGCCGAAGTAGTGACGAGGCTAGACTTGACAATAACGATAACCTGTCCTATTCTACAGCAGGTAACAGGAATAATACAAGGCAAGAGATAAGAAGACAAGTAAGGGATACGGGAGCAGTAAAGGGGGAACAAGTGAAATGAAGCAGTCAAATTGTTAGATAGAAGTAAACAAGGGAGGCAATCTAACACAATAGCCCACGAAACAAGTATAAGTACCAAAAATGTAAACAATGGCACGGCATCACCCTTCGTGCTTTTACTCTCTTCCTCACAATGCAATGTACAATATATCATGGCACGACATTAACCTTCGTGCTTAAAACCAATAAAATTCATGGCACGGCATTAACCTTCGTGCTTATAATCAATATGAATCATGACACGACATCACCCTTCGTGCTTTACGCTCTTCCTCACTATGCAATGTAATCAGGTATCATGGCACGACATCGCCCTTTGTGCTTTACACTCTTACTCACCAAACAATAACAGATATAATGGAAAGGAGTACAGCATAGTGGAAATAGACAGTTCAAAACACCCGGCAAGGGAAAACATCAATTAATAACTCCATAAATGCCCGGCAAGGGTCTCAGCTATAACCAATCACTTCAATCGTATACTCTACACTTGGATTATCAATCGTATCACACTTCTCAAACTCAATAGCCAATACTTTTAACAAGTAGAGACAATCTCATAATATGTTAAACATGGGAGAAATACTGCAATTTCTATCAAAATAGACTCACGGTCATGCTTGACACACATTGCATAAGTACTCATCACCTCACCTATGCAATGAACATGATAATCACTTAGCACATAGCAAATACTACCTATTCCCTCACCAAAGTTAGCCAAGACACTTACCTCGGTCCAAAGTATAGCAATCAACCCTCTAAGATTGTCTTTCCCATAGCCTAGATATGCAATTCCTATCATTCTTCCAAAAATACCAAAATTCGACCCCAGGCCCGCTTGGTCCAAACTCGAGGTTCGGACAAAGACCCGATCACCCATAACCGCACGAGTTAGAATATATAATTTGTTTTGAGATTCGACCCCAAATTGAGGTTGAATCACCCAAAATTCCAAAAAAAACCTAACTCTACCCAAAACCCCTAATTTCTACTTGATTTTAGGATTTTAGGCCTAGGTTCTAGTGATTATGGAAGAAAAGTGGAAGGAATTGGTGTTAGAATCGATTACCTCCGTGATTGTAGTGATGGAACTCTTCAAAAATGGCTAAGGGGCTGTGGAGAAGAAGAGGTTTGAGAAGAAGGGGGTTAAATCCCATAATGTTTCTGTTTTGGACTTAAGGAAAAAAATCATTGGACGAATCTCGCACCTGCAAAAGGAAGGATCGCACCTGCAGTATCGCAGGTGCGAAAAAATGGTCGCACTTGCGGACTTGGGTCAGGCCCAGAAGGGGCCGCACCTACGGAAAGAATGTCGCCCCTGCGGAGCCCCACCTGCGGCGCCTGGGACGCGCCTGTGAGGGGGACCGCACCTGCGGACTTGGTGTCGCGCCTGCGGTCTCGCACCTGCGGCTCTAGGCTCGCTGGTGCGGACACACCAGAAGATGGTGCATCAGCAGTGATTTTCCTAAGTTGAACACCCCGAACACCTACCCGAATCACACCCGAGCCCCCGGGGCTCAAAACTAAAAACACATACAACTCCCAAAATATTCTACGGACTTATTCAAGCTTTTAAATCACCAAATTATCATCAAAATCAACGAATTAAACCTCAAAACTCATAGAAATTTCTTAAAACTTCATAAAACTTAATTTTACCAATTTTGATCCGAAACACGTCATACCAAGTCTGTTTTACACCAAACTTCACAGATACGTCACATAACATATAATAAACTTGTTCCGGGCTCTGGAACCATAATACAAGCCCGGTAACACGGTTTTCACATGATAATTCATTTTCAAAATCCTTTATTATTTTCAGAAAACAATTTTCTTTAAAAATTCATTTCTCGGGCTTGGGACCTCGGAATTCGATTCCGGGCATACGCCCAAGTCCCATATTTTCCTACGGACCCTCCGGTACTGTCACATCACGGGTCCGGGTCCGTTTACCAAAAATGTTGACCAAAGTCAACTTTATTAATTTAATTATCATAAATTTCCATTTTCATCAAATTTCAACATAAGGACTTCCCGGCTACACGCCCGGGTTGCGCTCGCATAACGAGGTGAGATTAATGGAGGATTTAAGAGCCTCAGAACACAGATTTACCTAGGATTACTTAGGATGACCCTTTGGGTCGTCACAGTACCACACAAAGAACCAAGTTAGGTTCAGCAACCAGGCTTTCACACATGGGTAGCAGGGGTTGGGAACACATAGGTCACATGATAACAAACATGTAATAAGTAGCACACAGTCCGTAATTCTTAGGGATTCAGGGGATTGGGGACATAGTAAAGCATAGAAGTAACCAAGACATGATCAAATACAGTAAGGTCTACCAAAACTAATATACCAAACATAAGTGGAAATGTTCCATGAAGACCGACTTTGAACACATAAAGGCAGGCTACCAAACAAAGGAAACTGGATATACTAGGCAGAACATGCAATCCTAGTTACATGTTGGAAATCAGGACAATAAGTAAAAAAACAGATAAGAATCATCAAGAATTGTAACAGCAATGTAAACATGTTGGCTTCAAGAATAGATTATAAATTAGGATATACCTGTAGAGTGTAGAGAACAATAACACAAAGCAGAATGTAAGAGATGAACAATAGTTAGCCTTGGCTTGCAGCCGGCTAACTCAGATCAGTAGTGAGTAGCATAGAAGAGTGAATAGAAAGAGAGAAAGTTTAATTGTGAGAGAGGCTGCACAGATTAGTTTGTGTTTGTGTGTCTATGTCTATGCATGGAGAGGGTGTGTGTGTATATATATATATATATATATATATATATATATATATAGTTTGGAACTAGGTAAAAAAAAGGTAAAAATCAGACTGCCTAGTAATTGTGGGACTCAGGGAATCAATTAGATGTAAAAATCAGTACCAGTATTCCCTTAATTAAGGGAACTATTCAAATGGTGAGTAACAAATAAGGAAAGACCATATATAGCTTAGACGAATGTAAAATAGTATAAGTATAACAGGCAATTAGGGTTCTGAATTGAAGGTTGAACTCAAACGGCTAGTAGGTGAACACAATTAAGGAAAATTATTATGCACATGACATATAAAGAAAAAATTCCAAACCAAATTAAGTAGGCAATTGAGACTAGGTTCAGAAAATATTAATTAAGAAAGTAATATCAAATAACAGTAAACGAATAAAGGTAAAAAATAGACTAGAGGTTGGAAATAAGTAGGAGTATCTCATAGGAAATCAACAAGACTTTCGAGTCATAGTGAATCATGGATTCAAACAACACTAGTGAATAGAGATTCATATAACACTAGTGAATAGAGATTCCAGTGTATGAATGGAATAAACACATTATGAAACCCTAGTTGAAAAACGAAGAGTCATTTTAGAAAAATCAGAGAACCTTTGAGAAAACAATGAAACAACTTAATGTGTACATTGATCTATCATAGATCTGAAAGAAAATAAGAAAATCTTGAGTTTAGGGTTTCAGATAACCCAGAGAAAAGTGGAAAAAAAACCTTGAAGTTTCACCGGCCTTAGCCGGAGGAGTCATGGATCTTACTCAGACGGCCGGAGATGGCCATAAATGGCATGAGGGACCATGGGAGGAGTTGAACCGCTCCAGGTTCATCTGAGGACCTCAGGGTGTCATTAGACCGGCGTGGGGTGAAGCAGTAGCCACGAGATGATGAGAGGCCATGGTTTCCAGCGAGGGAAGTGTCAAGACCCGAAATCCCACCTTCGGGCCATGACTGCGTCTAACGTTGAACCCGCTAGACAAGCCAACGTTTGAACTAAATAAAACTCATTAACAACGAAAACGAACCAGATAACTAAGGCATCGATGGTCAACAATATGAAGGTTAACAAATTACCAAAAATAATATAGCAACTTCGAAATAAATCCCATATACAAATCCCAGAACTGGTGTCACATACTCACAAACTGTCTAAGAGATTACTAAAAACAAAGGTCTGAAAATAGGTACATAGGACTATCTTTGAAGTATAAAGTAAGACAGAGCTGAAAGTGAAGAGTAGAAGGTAACGCCAAGGCCCACGAACATCTGCGGGTGTACCTCGATGTCTCCTGTATGAACTGATGAGATGCTCCGACCGTCAGTGATCACCGGGTCCGGCTGTGTAGTCTGCACAACATAAAGAAGTGCAGGTGTAGCATCAGTACAACTGACCCCATGTACTAAGTAAGTGCCGAGCCTAACCTCGGCGAAGTAGTGACGAGGCAAGGACCGACAAAAATATATGTACCTGTGTAATTCTATATAATTAACAGGAAAAATGTCGACGGAAATAAGCAGGTAAGACAGATACGGGGATAACATGCTGGGGAAAAAGGGGCAATAAAATGCTAGCACGGTAGAACAGGGTAATAACTGAAATATAAAGATAAAGGCAGGAATTTAACTTATCAAACAGATAATGAACAACACTCGGCACGGAATTTCCCCTCGTGCGTATATAACAACACTCGGCACGGAATGTCCCCTCGTGCATAACCTCACAATCACTCGACACGGAATGTCCCCTCGTGCGTATATAATAACACTCGGCACGGAATGTCCCCTCGTGCGTATATAATAATCAGTGATCAACATGGCATGACCCCTCATGTGATAAGTAAAAAACAGTCAACACAACATGTCCTCTCGTGCGACAAATAATAAACTATCAACATAGCATGTCCCCTCGTGTGATAAATACTAAATAATCGGCACGACATGTCCCCTCGTGCAATAAATAATGACACAAAGCAACAATATCATGTGAAAGTCAACATTAAGAAGTCTCAAGTGCATGGGAATACTCAATGAAATTCTACTATCCCGGCAAGGAGAAATCATCAATTACAAATTCAACAAATACCCGACAAGGGTCTCAGCTATAACCAACCTCGCACAAGAAATACAATTTCAACAGTGTAAGCCTCAACTGAACAAATAACTCAATAACTCCCCACGTCATGAAACAANACATGAATTACACATAACAAATAAGACTCTATACCTAATCCCTCAAGCTAAGGTTAGGCCAAACACTTACCTAGGCTATGAAAATGCAAGTCAAGCCTCAATCACAGCCTTTCCTTTAGAATCCGACTCTGGAACGGTATTATCTAGACATAATCAACCCAAGTATATCAATAATGGCTCAATAAATCAAACCCATGGCCTAATTATTTATTTCAAAGCATTCTTCCTAAGATTCCAAAATTTGACCCTGGGCCCGCTTGGTCAAACCACGAGGTTCGGACCAAAACCCGATCTCCCATAACCCCACGAGTTAGAATATACAATTTGCTTAAAGATTCGACCCCAAATTGAGGTTGAATCACCCAAATTTCCCAAAAACCTACTCTACCCAAAAACCCCAATTAAGAGAAAACGAGGTCAAGAGCACTTACCTATGGAGTTATGGAGGTTGGGGAGCTTGATTCTCGGTTATGGAGGCTTGGGGAAGAAAAGAGAAGTGGAAATTGGAAAGAATCCCAAAATGGTTCTGTTTTTTTAGGTTATTAAAATCACTGGAGGGATTTACCGTTCGGGTTCGCGGGCCACTGGCCGCGTTCGCGAAGGGTTGGCGCTGGGACTTATGCGTTCGCGGAACCAGGGCCGCGTTCGCGTAGGTCAGACTCCCTAACCTTCCGCGTTCGCGTGCCATTGCCCGCGTTCGCGAAGAACAACCTACCTGACCCCAGACCCATCCTATAATACTACGCGTTCGCGAGAGGGGCGTCGCATTCGCGTAGAGCAGTCCCCCCATAGCTCCGCGTTCGTGCCCGTACCCATGCATTCGCATAGAACAAAACCCAAGCCACACTATTTACCCTTCGCGTTCGCGAACCCTTGGCCGCGTTCGCGAAGGGTATCACGCCAGATATCAGAAACCTGCAACATCACACCAGAATTTTCATGTTTTCACACCCCGTTAGCTACCTGAAACTCACCCGAGCCCTCGGGGCTCAAAACCAAAAACACACACGACTCCCAAAACATCTTACGAACTTATTCAAGCATTTAAATCACCAAAATATCATCAAGAACATCGAATCAAACCTCAAAACTCTTAGAATTTTCTCAAACTTCATAAACTTCTCAATTTCCCATTTTTAATCCGGATCACGTCGTTTCAAGTCCGTTTCTCACCAAATTTCACAAATAAGACAAATAACATATAATAAACCTGTTCCGCGCTCCGAAACCTTAATGCGGGCCCAGTAATACGGTTTTCACTTGATAATTCATTTTCAAATTCATTTATTTTTTCCAGAAAACAATTTCCTTTAAAAATTCATTTCACGGGCTTGGGACCTCGGAATTCGATTCCGGGCATACGCCCAAGTTCCATATTTTCCTACGGACCCTCCGGGACCGTCACATCACGGGTCCGAATCCGTTTACCAAAAATGTTGACCAAAGTCCAATTTCAATATAAAGACTTCCCGGCTACACGCTCGGGCTGCGTACGCATATCGAGGTGAGATTAACAGAGGCTTCCGGGGCCTCGGATTACAGATTTATCTAGGATTACTTAGGATGACATTTTGGGTCATCATAATCTCCACCTCTAAAACAAACGTCCGTCCTCGAACGGACATAGAAAACTACCTGACTCTGAGAAAAGATGGGGATAACGACTCCTCATATCGGACTCGGACTCCCAAGTAGCTGCCTTGGCAGGCTGACCTCTCCACTGAACATGGACCGAAGGATAACTCTTCGACCTCAACTGGCGAACCTGCCTATCTAATATGGCTACCGGATCCTTCTCATAAGTCAGATCCTTGTCCAATTGGACACCGCTGAAGTCAAGAACATGAGATGGATCTGCAATATACCTCCGGAGCATGGATACATGAAACACTGGATGCACTGCTGATAAATGAGGTGGCAAGGCAAGTTTGTAGGCCACCTCTCCTACCTTATCTAAAATCTCAAATGGACCAATGTACCTAGGGCTCAACTTACCCTTCTTTCCGAACCTCATCACGCCCTTCATAGGCGACACTCGAAGGAACACCTAGTCTCCTACCATGAAAGCCGAATCTCGAACTCTACGATCTACATAACTCTTCTGCCTAGACTGAGCTGTACGAAGCCTATCCTGAATAATCTTCACCTTATCCAAGGCATCCTGGACTAACTCAGAACCCAATAATCTAGCCTTCCCGGGCTCAAACCATCCAACTGGAGACCGACTTCGCCTACCATACAATGCCTCATACGGAGCCATCTGAATGCTTGACTGGTAACTATTGTTGTAGGCAAACTCTGCTAAAGGCAAGAACTTATCCCATGAACCACCAAAATCAATAAAACATGCCCGCAACATATCCTCTAAAATCTGAATAGTGCGCTCGGATTGTCCGTCTGTCTGAGGATGAAATAATGTGTTCAACTCAATTTGATTGCCCAACTCTCTCTGAAATACTCCCCAGAAATGGGAGGTAAACTGAGTACCTCGGTTTGATATGATAGATAAGGGCACACCGTGCAATCTGACAATCTCTCTCATATAGATCTGAGCCAACTTCTCTACTGAAGATGAAACCGCCACCGGAATGAAATGTGTTGACTTGGTCCGCCTATCTACAACAACCCATACTGCATCAACCATCCTCTGAGTCTCTGGGATTCCAACTATAAAATCCATCGTGATACGCTCCCACTTCCACTCGGGAAGCTGAATCTGCTGCATCAAACCACCGGGTCTCTGGTGCTCATATTTAACCTG
>ML247549.1:8269-53914 GCA_005239495.1 Nicotiana undulata | reverse complement strand
CGATCATACAATGAAGAACGAGCGACGGTATGGGCTAAAACACTGCCAGCCTCAGAAACCTCTAATCTAACAAATCGATTGGCTAACGCCTGAACATCTAAAGCCAACGGTCGCTCTCAAACTGATAAATAGGCCAAGCTACCCATACTGACTGACTTCCTTCTCAAAGCATCGGTCACCACATTGGCCTTTCCCGGGTGATAGAGAATAGTAATGTCATAATCTTTCAGCAACTCTAACCACCTCCTCTTCCTCATATTCAACTCCTTTTTCTTAAACAAGTATTGCAAACTCTTGTGATCAGTGAATACCTCACACGGTACCCCATACAAATAGTGCCTCCAAATCTTCAAGGCATGAACAATAGCTGCGAGCTCCAAATCATGGACTGGATAGTTCTTCTTATGAATCTTCAACTGACGTGAAGCATAGGCTATAACCTTCCCATCTTGCATCAACAATGCACCAAGCCCAACTTCCAAGCATCACAATACACGGTATAAGAACCTGAACCTGTGGGCAATACCAACACTGGTGATGTGGTCAACGTTGTCTTGAGCTTCTGAAAACTCGCTTCACACTCCTCCGACCATCTGAACTGAATACTCTTCTGCGTCAACTTGGTCATAGGGGATGCTATATATGAAAACCCCTCCACGAACCGGTGATAATAGCCTGCTAGGCCCAAGAAACTCTGAATCTCTGTGGGTGAAGTGGGCCTAGGCCAATCTCTAATTGCTGAAACTTTCTTCGGATCCACCTGAATGCCCTCTGCCGATACCACGTGGCCCAAGAATGCCACAGAACTCAACCATAACTCACACTTAGAAAACTTGGCATACAACTGCCGATCTCTCAGAGACTGGAGGACGAATCTAAGGTGCTGCTCATGCTCCTCTCGGCTGCGAGAGTATAACAAAATATCATCTATAAACACGATCACAAAGGAGTCCAGATAAGGCTCGAATACCCGATTCAGCAACTCCATAAAAGCAGCAGGGGCATTAGTTAACCCGAACGACATGACAAAGAACTCATAATGCCCAGAACGAGTGCGAAAAGTTGTCTTAGGCACATTAGAAGCCCTAATCCTCAGTTAATGATAACAAGACCTCAAGTCTATTTTAGAGAACACCGTAGCACCGTGAAGCTGATCAAATAATTCATCAATCCTTGGCAAAGGATACTTGTTCTTGATAGTAACCTTATTCAACTGCCGGTAGTCAATACAAATCCTCATTGAGCCATCTTTCTTCTTCACAAACAATACTGGAGCACCCAAGGTGAAACACTAGGCCTGATGAAGCCTTTATCCATCAAATCATGTAACTGCTCCTTTAACTCCCTCAACTCTGGCGGAGCCATACGATACAGGGGAATAGAAATGGGCTGAGTGCCCTCAACTAGCTCAATACAAAAATCAATATCCCTGTCGGGTGGCATACCCGGCAGGTTAGCAGGGAATACCTCTGGAAATTCACGAACCACGGGCACAGACTCCATAGAAGGAACATCAGCACTAGAATCAGGAACATAGGCCAAATAGGCCAAACAACCCTTCTCGACCATGCGTCGAGCCTTCATATAAAAAATAACCCTTCCAGAAGAATGACTAGGAGTCCCTCTCCACTCTAAACGAGGCACACCTGGCAAGGCCAAAGTCACTGTCTTGGCATGACAGTCCATAATAGCATGATAGGGAGATAGCCAATCCATCCTCAATATAACATTAAAGTCAACCATATCAAGAAGCAAGAGATCAACCTGAGTCTCCAGACCACCAATAGCTACTACGCAAGCACGGTAGACTCGATCTACCACTATAGAATCACCCACCGGTGTAGACACATGTACAGCAGTACCCAAGGAATCACGGGGCATACTCAAATAAGGGGCAAAATATGAAGACACATAGGAGAATGTAGAACCCGGATCAAATAACACCGAAGCCTCTCGACTGCAAACTGAAACCATACCTGTAATAACTGTATCAGAAGCCTCAGCATCTGGACGAGCAGGAAAAGCATAACACCGGGGCTGATCCCCTCCAACCTGTACATCTATGGGTCTACCTTCTACGGGCTGACCTCTACCCCTCATGGTCTGCCCTCCGCCTCTATGAGTCTGACCTCCACCTCTGGCACCACGACCACCACCCCTAGCTAGCTGAGGGGGTTAGGGTGCACCTGATGCGGGAACCATGGCACGGGAACCCTGATACTAAGAACCACCAAAACCTCGGGGGCAAAACCTGGAAATATGCCCCATACCACAGCAAGTGCAGCAAGACCTCGGCTGTTGAGAATACTGACCCTGAAACTGTCCCTGACGGCCAAAATGACCACTCTCATAGCTCTGAATCGGCGGTGCACTGATGGACGCCGAAAGTGCACTGCGGGATACCTGGAGTGCCGACTGATAAGGCCTAGGAGGATGACCTCTGCCAAAGGGATCTTTGCCTCCAGATGAGGCACCACTGAAACGGCCAAAATGACGAGGTCTCTTGTCACACCCCTGTCCACCACCCTGGGATAATACCATCTCAATGCGCCTGGCCACATCGGCTTCATCATGGAAGGAGATATCAGCACCCGTCTCTCTGGCCATCTGAAGCTTGATGGGCTGAGCTAGACCCTCAATAAACCTTTGAACCCTCTCCCGATCAGTGGGGAGTATCATAATGGCATGCCTGGCCAGCGTAATGAACCTGGTCTCGTACTGAGAGACAGACATGGAGCCCTGANGATCCTCTGATGGTGCACCCGTAAATGTAGTAGTGAATAACTTGGTGAACCGATCCAACCTCCACAGAGCGTATGCTGACATGACTGCTCCCTCAACTGCTGGTGCCACAATACCCGACTGAACTACTCTGGCCGTCTGAGGTGCCGGAGTCTGGAACTGTGTGGCAAACTGCTCTAGCGTATGAATAGCAGGAGTCTGGGTCCCTCCCCCATCCTGAGATCCAAATGGTGCAGTAGGAAGAAGGTCGGCCTGAGCCACGCTCTCCATGAGTCCCACTAAGCGGACTAGAGCGTCCTGAAGCACTGGGGTGGCAATGAACCCCTATGGGACCTGAGCCGGTCCAACTGGGACTGCCTGAGTAGGAACCTCACCGGCAAAGTCTACCTGTGGGTCCTCTACTGGAGCTGTTGCTCTAGCTCTGCCTCGGCCTCTAGCACGGTCTCGGCCTCGGCCCTACGTAGGAGCTGCAATAGGAGGATCAGGCTGCTGGTCGGTCGATGAGGAAGCGCGCGTTCTCGCCATCTGCGAGAGAGTAAAATAGAGACTCAATTAGTATTCAGAATTCAACTAGCACGACAGAGAATGATAGATGTGAAGTTGTTCCTAACTCTGCAGCCTTTGGGGGATAAGTACAAACGTCTCCGTACCGATCCCTCAGACTCTACCAAGTTTGTTCGTGAGTTGTGAGACCTAAGCAACCTAGGGCTATGATACCAACTTGTCACGACCCGAAATCCCACCTTCGGGCCATGACTGCGTCTAACGTTGAACCCGCTAGACAAGCCAACATTTGAACTAAATAAAACTCATTAACAACTAAAACGAACCAGATAACTAAGGCATCGATGGTCAACAATATGAAGGTTAACAAATTACCAAAAATAATATAGCAACTTCGAAATAAAACCCATATACAAATCCCAGAACTGGTGTCACATACTCACGAACTGTCTAAGAGATTACTAAAACAAAGGTCTGAAAATAAGTACATATGACTGTCTTTGAACTATAAGATAAGACAGAGCTGAAAGTGAAGGGTAGAAGGTGACGCCAAGGCCCACGAACGTCTGCGGGTCTACCTCGATGTCTCCTGTATGAACTGATGGAATGCTCCGACCGTCAGTGACCACCGGGTCCGGCTGCGTAGTCTGCACAACATAAAGAAGTGCAGGTGTAGCATCAGTACAACCGACCCCATGTACTGAGTAAGTGTCGAGCCTAACCTCGGCGAAGTAGTGACGAGGCTAGGACCGACAACAATATATGTACCTGTGTAATTCTATATAATTAACAGAGAAAATGTCGATGGAAATAAGCAGGTAAGACAGATACGGGGAGAACATGCAGGGGAAAAAGGGGCAACAAAATGCTAGCACGGTAGAACAGGGTAATAACTGAAATATAAATATAAAGGCAGGAATTTAACTTATCAAACAGATAATGAACAACACTCGGCACGGAATGTCCCCTCGTGCATAACCTCACAATCACTCGGCACGGAATGTCCCCTCGTGCGTATATAACAACACTCGGCACGGAATGTCCCCTCGTGCATAACCTCACAATCACTCGTCACAGAATGTCCACTCGTGCGTATATAATAAAACTCGGCATGGAATGTCCCCTCGTGCATATATAATAATAAGTGATTCAACACGGCATGACCCCTCTTGTGATAAGTAACAAACAGTCAGCACGGCATGTCCCCTCGTGCGACAAATAATAAATGATCAACACGGCATGTCCCCTCGTGTGGTAAATACTAAACAATCGACATGGCATGTCCCCTCGTGCAATAAATAATGACACAAAGCAACAATATCATGTGAAAGTCAACATTAAGAAGTCTCAAGTGCATGGGAATACTCAATGAAATTCTACTGTCCCGGCAAGGATAAATCATCAATTACAAATTCAACAAATGCCCGACAAGGGTCTCAACTATAACCAACCTCGCACCAGAAATACAATTTCAACAGTGTAAGCCTCAACTGAACAAATAACTCAATAACTCCCCACGTCATGAAACAACATCAAGGCATCACTTCTAAATCACCAATTACTCATAGTGCGGAGAATATTAAGAACACAGTAAGTTTCATCACAATTGACTCACGGGCATGCTTGACCGCAATATATAGGCACTCGTCACCACGCCTATACGTTGGACCTGAATTACACATAGCAAATAAGACTCTATACCTAATCCCTCAAGCTAAGGTTATACCAAACACTTACCTCGGCTCCGAAAATGCAAGTCAAGCCTCAATCACAGCCTTTCCTTTAGAATCCGACTCCGGAACAATATTATCTAGACATAATCAACCCAAGTATATCAATAATGGATCAATAAATCAAACCCATGGCCTAATTATTTATTTCAAAGCATTCTTCCTAATATTCCAAAATTTGACCCCTGGCCCGCTTGGTCAAAACACGAGGTTCGGACCAACACCCGATCACCCATAACCCCACGAGTTAGAATATATAATTTGTTTAAAGATTCGACCCCAAATTGAGGTTGAATCACCCAAATTTCCCAAAAACCTACTCTACCCAACAACCCCAATTTCTACCTTAATTTCCATGTTTTTAGGCCTAGAATCTAGTGATTAGTTTAAGAAATTAAGAGAAAACGAGGTCAAGAGCACATACCTATGGAGTTATGGAGGCTTGGGGAAGAAAAGAGAAGTGGAAAATGGAAAGAATCCCGAAATGGTTCTATTTTTTTGGGTTATTAAAATCACTGGAGGGATTTACCCTTCGCGTTCGCAGGCCACTGGCCGCGTTCGCGAAGAGTTGGCAGCTAGAACTTATGCGTTCGCGGAACCAGGGTCGCATTCGCGTAGGTCTGACTCCCTAACCTTCCGCGTTCGCGTGCCTCTGCCCGCGTTCGCGAAGAAAAACCTACATGACCCCAGACCCCATCCTATAATACTACGCGTTCGCGAGAGGGGCGTCGCGTTCGCGTAGAGCAGTCCCCCCATAGCTCTGCGTTCGCGCCCGTACCCCTGCGTTCGCGTAGAACAAAGCCCAAGCCACACTATTTACCCTTCACGTTCGCGAGCCCTTGGCCGCGTTCGTGAAGGGTATCACGCCAGACATCAGAAACCTGCAACATCACACCAGATTTTTCATGTTTTCACACCCCGTTAGCTACCCGAAACTCACCCGAGCCCTCGTGGCTCAAAACCAAAAACACACACGACTCCCAAAACATCTTACGAACATATTCAAGCATTTAAATCACCAAAATATCATCAAGAACATCGAATTAAACCTCAAAACTCTTAGAATTTTCTCAAACTTCATAAACTTCTCAATTTCCCATTTTTAATCCGAATCACGTCGTTTCAAGTCTGTTCCACACCAAATTTCACAGATAAGACATATAACATATAATAAACCTGTTTCGGGCTTCAAAACCTTAATGCGGGCCCGGTAACACGGTTTTCACTTAATAATTCATTTTCAAATTCCTTTATTATTTCCAGAAAACAATTTCCTTTAAAAATTCATTTCTCGGGCTTGGGACCTCGGAATTTGATTCTGGGCATACGCCCAAGTCCCATATTTTCCTACGGACCGTCACATCACGAGTCCGGGTCCGTTTACCAAAAATGTTGACCAAAGTCAACTTTATTTATTTAATTATCATAAATTCTATTTTTTTATCCAATTTCAATATAAAGACTTCCCGGCTACTTTCTCGGGCTGTGCACACATATCGAGGTGAGATTAACGGAGGCTTTCGGTGCCTCGGAACACAGATTTAGCTAGGATTACTTAGGATGACCTTTTGGGTCATCACAGGAAGTGGCCGGAGGAGACGAACGAACTTCATCAGAGAAGAAGAGACTGGAAGTATCTAGAGAGAACCAAAGAGATAGAGGGATAGTGTGAGAGGAGTGAAATGAGAAAGGGGGGGGGGGGGGGGGGGGGGTAGTAGTCTTAGGTCTTATTTAGGAAAGGGGAAATCCGGATCGTTGATCAAAATTGATCAACGGCCAGGATTAAATCATGTATTGGGTCGGGCGGATCAAGGTATTGGGCCTAGGGGTGTTTGGGCTAATTTAAACATGTGGGTTTGGTTTAATTAGGCCATAATTGAAAATTAAACATGTCTATTCATTAAATACCCATTAAAATAGATAAATAATTAATAAAAATAGCTAGTAAATATAAAAAATGAAATTAGTGCTAAATAACTAAAATTAAGGTAATTAACTAATATAAAAAATATAAAATGACTAATTGTTGATTTAAATGGTATAAAATGTATAATTAGGCTATGATTGTAACATTGCTGTAATTATAGCTAAATAATGCCAAATTGGCTAATTTGTGAAATAATTAAATCCTAATAGGATTAAAATAGTATATTGAGCTGGGAAATATTTTGAGAATTATTTATAATACAATTTAAGCATAATTATAAAGTATAAAATACTGAATAATTTGGAAAGGAATTTAATAAAAATATGGTAGATTATGTAAAAATGTCAGTTATTATAAAAAGTTATTTTGCCGGTATATATGAAAATCTAAAAATATTTTGAGGGAAAATTGGGTATCAACACTAACTTGTCACGACCCCAATTTCTCCTTTGTAGGACGTCGTCATGGCACCTAGTCTCTAAGACTAGGTAAGCCTAACAAACATATAGAAATAACTTGAATAATAATAAAAGTCTCAAAACTCAACAACTATATAAAATAAACTCTGGAACTCAGC
This sequence comes from Nicotiana undulata, assembly GCA_005239495.1. Classification (NCBI taxonomy): domain Eukaryota; kingdom Viridiplantae; phylum Streptophyta; class Magnoliopsida; order Solanales; family Solanaceae; genus Nicotiana; species Nicotiana undulata. Next base: position 46,434 of record ML247549.1, on the reverse strand, counting down.
AAATACAACTCTCAAAACCCAACGAATACAAGTGACAATCTCTAAATAGAAATGTTGAATAATCGTATACATCCCAGTCAATAAAAGGATAAGGAAAATAAAGTAGCAAAGGTAGAGGGGTACTCCGAGGCCTGCAGACACCATGATGGTAGGCTATAATTGCGTGTTTTAGTCACTTATTGTACTCTAATTCACTGCACTTTATTTCTGTTTGAGCTTTAATTTGTAGTGTTCTGCACTTATTGCGTGTTTTATACCTTCAAGGAGTGATTCCGAGTTATGGAGATGGTATTGAGCTAATTCGATCTATTTGGAGCATTGAAGACTAAGTAAAAGACCAAGAGATCAAACCAAGATCGTGTTCGGGGGTCGAGGACCAAGTATGGACGTCAAAACATAAGAAAAAGCAACACTTTGAGAATTTTGCACTACAACGGCGCGTGGTGTGCCACAGCAATTCAAATCGTGTTGCCTGATAGATGTTGAGCTCTTTGGATTTCCCCACTAATGCCCCGCATGGCGCGCCTGTGTATGTTTTACATCGTGAATATCCTACATCGTCTAGGAAAAAATAATTTCGTCTAGGCCCGACCCTACTTTGTATAAATACATTAAAACGTTATTTCCTAGACTTTTGACAAAGTTTGGAAATAAGTAGGCTAAAGAGGAGTTGGAAGAACACAAGCACAAGGATTTCATCATTCACTCACTCAAGACCCGAGTTTGGATTTGAATTTTATGTTTTCCCATGCTTTAGCTTTATGTTTGATGAATTACCCCATATCTATGTGTTACATCCCGTACTTTCCTAAAAAGGATTTGTAACTATGTTATTGTAAGACCCCGTAAGTTTAACAACCTTGATACCGTTATATACATTGGATATGATATTTTGAGTGGAATATTTTTGTAAAAAGTTTGAAAAATATGATTTTATATAGTTATTAATATTACTACTTTCAAATATGCTTTAAGTTATACACATAATATGAGAAGGTTTACGAGGTTATCTTTATTGTAAAGATAGAAATTATTTTCTCACAAGAAAAAAAAAGTTGTCTCTTTATCACTTTAAGAATTAAGAGTACGAAAATTTATACTCTTTATATGAGATTAGGAAAATTAAAAGTTGAAAAAATATATGTATTTATATATGGATGTTTTAATGAAATAATAGTGTATGTATTGATTTTATATGGTACCACATGACCATGATAGAAAAGTATATTACAGTAAAGTGTATAAAGTGTCTTAAAAGTGAGTAGTATTTTACGTAATTTGAGATAATGAATTAATTATTAATTTTAGAAGATAAGTGCAAGAATGGTTTGTCCACGTGGGACCATGACAACTAAAGAATGTATGACTAATGTGTGAAGGCTACAGTGGTGTCTGTTAGAAATCACTATTTGTAAAATAATTCTGGAGAAAATAAATAACATAAACAGAAATGTAAACGAAATAAAAAACCAATTCGAGCCCACTGAATTCACAGTATTTTCTTAAGGAATTTAATCCCCTCTTAGTACCCAAGGTTATGGATTATTTCCTCCCAGGATAGAACGAATTACACACTGGTGTAGTGGTACTTCATACCCCAGTGTTTCAGCGAACACAAAGTTTGGTTGCAAATCACACTTACTGTTGCTTTCTTTGAAGTTAAAAGATGCAGAAAGAAGGAGGAGAACTCAGAAATTAGTTTGTAAAATCTGAGAGAATGGACTTGTATTTATAGCCAAAATTGGACTGAAATCTGAAGAGGTGCAACTCTTCAGAATGGCTATTTTTGTAAAACGGTCATAGAATAAATGCCATGACATAATTGGCTATTTACTTAACAATAAAGAGGAAAAATTGAAGGGTAGTTAATTTTCTGTTACAAAAATAAAAACTGAATATTGGATAACTGAAATGGATTTAAATTAATCAATCAATCGATCATTTGACCAACTCCAAATCTGAATCCGAATCCGAATCCGAAGCCAAAGCGGAAGCCGAGCCGAGCGAGCGACGACGACGATGGCGCGAGAAGAGCAATTGCTTATATACCCATAAAAAACCATTTCCTCTTCCCATGTGGGACAATCAAGGAGGAAACTCAAATATTACTCAAATATTTCATTTTCCCCTCCATTTCCCATTCACCCTATTTTAAGCATTAATTAACTTAAAACCCCACAATCCCCCACATGAATAGGTAATGACTATATCACAGAAGTATGCATGAAAAACTCTGTGATTTGCAAGCAAGAATTAATTGCATCTGGATAAGTAGGTTTCCCTTTGAAATTTCCGTAGTGAACTTATGTCGGATATACTCGATCAATCGGTAGATTTGATATCTTTGAACCGTTGAACTTTGGTGTCTACCTAGACAACCACAAGTCACACAACCAACCCTTAAATGTCTTTGGTTCTCATTGTTGTGTTTGTTTCATCCATGAACACCGCCTGGTTTCATAAGTGCATAGAGAACTGGCCTTGCAAAATTCTCCTTGAAGCGGCTAACACTTCACACTTACATAGGTGATTCCTAAACATGTCATCCCGTAGATACACTATTTGATATGCCCCGTATCAAATTTAGAAATCAATAAAAAGCCTTAAAGCTTTATCCTTGGTACTGAATATTGTCTCATCTCGAGAATGGACCAAAAGTTTAGTTGACAATGTTGAACCGTCATTAATGACTTTGTTTGATATCCTTGAACCTAGATCTCGGGATCTCCAGTCTTCTAGGTAGAGTTACTGCCACTATGACTTGTTCTCGGCCATAGTCCCATTCCCTTGATGATTTCTCAACTACCTCTCTAGTTAGGCCTTTTGTAAGTGGATCCGACACATTATCACTTGCCTTTACGTAGTCAATCGTGATAATTCCTCTAGAGAGTAATTGCCTAACGGTTTTATGTCTTCGTCATATATAACGAGATTTACCATTATACATAACGCTCCCAGCCCTTCCAATTGCCTCTTGAATATCGCAATGTATGCATATTGGTGCCAACGGATTGGGCCAGAATGGAATATCTTCCAAGAAATTCCGGAGCCATTCAGCTTCTTCACCGGCTTTATCCAAGGCTATGAACTCAGCCACCATTGTAGAGCGGGCAATACATGTTTGCTTGGACGACTTCCAAGATACCGCTCCTCAACCAATAGTGAATACATATCCACTTGTGTACTTGGAATCAGTTGATCTGGTGATCCAATTTGCATCACATTATCCCTCAATGGCCGCAGGATATTTACTGTAGCGCAAAGCAAAGTCCTGGGTATGTAATAAATACCCCAAAACTCGTTACATGGCCATCCAATGAGATTGACCTGGATTACTCGTATATCGACTCAATTTACTTATAGCACAAGCAATATCTGGTTGTGTACAATTCATGATGTACATTAAGTAACCCAACACACGAGCATAATCCAATTGTGATATGCTTTGGCCTTTGTTCTTTTCTAATGCACGATTCACGTCAATTGGAGTCACTGCAACTTTAAAGACCAAGGGTTTGAATTTTTCAAGTACTATCAGTCACGACCCAAAATCCGTAAGGTCGTGATGGCGCCGAACACCACCGTCAGGCAAGCCAATCCTTAATTAATTGAAATAAACTCTTGTTTCAACATTTTCGAAATCATTACCTTTCACTTTAACACGTAATAACTTAGATAGAAATCCATTTAAGTAAAAACAATAGTCTATTTTTCCACTTTAATAAAATACAACCCAAATACATCCCAGAACCAGGTGTCACAAGTACATGAGTAATTTCTAAGAATTTATACAATTATACAAAGCTTGTACGAGATACAAATTGGACAAGGACTTTTTAAAATAAAGTACAGTACATAGAGGAAGATCTGTCGGCTGCGGATCGCCTTCGGATGATGCAGCTCGCCTAAGTCTCCAAACCAGCCTCATAGCTATGAAAGTACATGTGCAAAAAAATGCACATCAAGTGTAGCATGAGTACGAAAACGACGTGTACTCAGTAAGTATCCCGCCTAACCTCAGAGAGGTAGTGACGAGAGGTTGAATTAGACGCTTGCTATAAGTCAGTTGAATAAAATCAAGTGAGGTGCTAGGCACGAGTATCATAAGAAATTAAGTAATAATCAAGAATAAGAAAATATCAAAAAATTTCACGTTGAATACATCAATCCTACTTCATTTTTAACTTGGCAATTCAAAACTCTTTAGGCCAATAAGAGTGTATAAATCACAGGAAATATGCAGCATTTATCATGCGCAAAAAAAATGCCGAGGGTCGAACGGTACAGACCAACAATAATAAAAATGTGCATTGTCGAGGGTCGAACGGCTCGAACCATAAATGCATCTATTTTCCTCACTCGCGGATCAATCATGCGACGCGGTCAACATAATAATAGTAAGGCTAACCTGCTCGCGAGTCATACATGCGACTCAGGTGCTCATAGGTACACGTATTCACATAATAATCCTCATTTTTATCAAGAAAACAACTTCTAAAAAAATGATAAAATTCTCTTTAGGTAAACATGAAGATAGTGTTTAAATCATTTCTGGAAATTCATTTGCCAAGTTTGATCAGGTTTTTAAATATGACTGATTCATCCGGAACACAATTATGCAAGGAAGGATCCATTCTCTTCTCAAATCATTAAGGAAAATAAGTTCTGACCTTTTTAAGTATTCTATTACTAACTCGATAATATCACCAAGCTAATATCATTGATAAAACAACAAGTACAACAGGTAAGGCATGCTAGTGGGTCCTAGACTGCCTATACATGGCATAACAGTAGCTACGCACGGACTCCTGTCACCTCGTGCGTACGTAGCCCCCACAAGCAGTAACACATATTTAATTAGTTCACCTAGGGGAACAATTCCCCCTCACAAAGTTAGAAAGGATACCGATCTCGCTCCGAAATTCCATAACAGGCTTCCAAGCCCTTTCGACGGCTCCAATCGATGCACAACGCTCAAAACTACCAAATATTGGGCAAAGCAATGAAATTTCACTCTAATACTCGTAACAAGTTCAAATTATATAATTTCCCAACTTCGCTCAGTGAATTGACCAAAATGCCCTCAGGCCCACGTGCCCGGATTCTGAAATTTCTCGATGATAAACTCTATCCATAGCTTTACTAGTTCAAATATACAATTTACTCAAATAGCATGCTCAATTCGTGGCTAAAATCTAAATTACCAAATTTCTATGTTTTCTTCAAATTTCCCAATTTTCCCACAAATTTCATGTCTAATTCCATGTATAAATCTTGTATTTAACCTAAAATGTGAAGAAATAACTTATCGTGTGATCTTTGAAGAAAATCCCTCCTGGAAGCTCTCCACAATCTCCCATGCCAAGATGATAAAGGGAAAAGAAATGACAAATTCCCGTTTTAAAACATTCTACCCAGGTTGATATCCGCAGCTGCGATCAACCTCTCGCACCTGCGATTCCGCAGGTGTGCCCAAACACCCGCACCTACTGCCTCCTCAGCCGCATTTGCGCCTTCGCAGGTGCTGAAATTACACCGCACCTGCGCTCCAAGCCAAGCCACAAAAATCTCGCACCTACGGCGCCAAAGCCGCTCCTGCGGCTCCGCACCTGCGGCCAAAGACTCGCAGGTGCGGTCGCACCAGACACCAGCAACTTCAGCTTTCTTAAACTTCAAATATTGATCCGTTAATCACCCGAAATTCACCCGAGGCCCCAGGGACCCCGTCCAATCACACCAACCTGTCCCAAAACATGACACGGACTTGCTTGAGGCCTCAAATCACTTCAAACAACATCGAAACGACGAATCGCTCCCCAATCCAAATCCTTAAGAACTTAGAACTTCAAATTTCTACATCCGACGCCGAAACCCATCAAATCATATCCGATTGTTCCCAAATTTTGCACACACATCATATTCGAAATTACGGACCCGCTCCAACTTCCAGAATCGCATTCCGACCCCGATGTCAAAATTTGCACTTCCGATCGGATTCTTTAAAAACCTTCAAATTTTAATCTTTAGCCAAATGACTTCAAACTGACCTCCGAACATCCGAATTCGCTTCCGAACGCGCTCCCAACTCCAGAATCACCATACGAAGCTATTCCCAAACTCAAAATCCCAAACAAACATCAATATCTCTTAAATGCGCTTCAAGCTAAACTTAGGAAATTCCATCAAAAATGCTGACTTCCACAATATATGCTGAAACGCTCCCGGGTTATCCAAAACCCGATCCAGACAGACGCCCAAGTCCGAAATCATCATGCAAACCTGCTGGAACGCTCAGATCCTGATTGTGAGGTCGTTTACTCCAAATTCCAATTTTAGTCAGTCCTTCCAACTTAAGGCTTCTGAAATGAGAGTTCTCTTTCCAAATCCACCCGAACTTCCTAAATTTCAGTTTCGACCATGCACACAAGTCATAATACCTGAAATGAAGTTGTTCATGGCCTCAAACCACTGAACGACGTGCTAGAGCACAAAACGACTGGTCGGCTCGTTACATTCTCCCCCACTTAAATAGACGTTCGTCCTCGAACGTGCCAAGAACTTCTTTTGGGTTATCTGAAATCACTGTATAACACCCCGTGCACCTGCCCGTGCTGCCACAACCCAGTTGAGCATATAAGATTGATCAAATTTGAAGATATCCTACTTTATCTATACAATAAGCTCATAACCCAATTTTTAACACTTGAAATTCTCTGCCAGGCCTGTTCCCAATACATGAACATCATGACAATTACCACACGAGGCACCAGAACACAACCGCGTACCTTTGCTGAATCAACACCATACACCGCATAGTCTATCATCTAACCACAATGACGCTCCCTGAACCTTAATAGCCAAAATTCTACGAATCTGATGCTCCCAATGCACCTTATAATATACATACATGCATCCTGCTATAATGCTGACGGTACCACCACAACGGAGGAGATGTGTAGAAATTCCTAACCAACTGCAGAGTTAATCCAAACATTGAAATCTTTCCTCTTGACTTAGATCATCATCTCATTATGAACCAAATACTGGTATTTGACCTGTAATATGTTTCACATAATCTTATCACACCGATCCTAGATTTATAAATCTCGTCTCACCCAGTATGAACTGCTCAGATAACCAATCACCCCAGACATGACCAATAGTCTCACATGATGCAACAATGCGCCAATAGGCCACAATTCGAACGTGATACATAAGGAAATGACTCAGGAAGGGACTACTCGACTCACACAACTAATATGAATTTTCCTCAGAATACAGGAAGTATGACATAAGAGAAATAAATATAGGGAACTGTACCCATCATCACATTGTTGTAGCGTGCAACCCGATCCAAATAACAAACCCGTGGCCACGTGCCACCCGGTCCCATCATAAAATTTACATAAGGAGATATACACGTTGCTGAATTTTCTCACTATTACAAATCACCGAATACCGGTCACAAGCATGCTAAGTGCATAATACCATTCTGGGGAGATTGATAGAGCCAAATGCTACAAAACTCAAGCACCACTAAGGTGCGATATATAATCTGAATCTCAAGAGCCATCCTGCTCACATAACCTCATAACTACGCGGAATCTCGACACATAAGAAATTATCAAGCCGTTTCACGACTCACACAGCACAATCATAATATCCCATGAATTTGACAATGAAGGGACAACACCTGATATTCCAACACCCCTCCTTGAGGAGCGCTGTACTGAAGTGAACACATCTGACTCGCATGAAGCCCATAATCTTGTTTAAATCCATTCACACACTTCAAGTCGATTTTGCTTGCACTGAACTAGGCCGATAGCCTTACCTGGGTCAAAAACAACCTACTTCCTCTCATAATACACAAGAACGACCATCATAGCCGAGACAACACCCCGCAATCCACAACCAACTGAACCAAATGCCTCCTAGGCATAAATTCTCAAATAGCAATATTGCACATCCTTATACTTGGTCTAAATCTTCAATCAAACAGGTGACTACCTATCACACTTATACCATCTTCCCGTGGTAACGCTCCCACGACCTTCCACGAGGTAACAAGTCTGCACATCCGTACCACCGACCACACTAATCTTTCAAAACACATAAAAAACCCATGACCAGGGAACAAAGCCTTTTTCACTGAATATCGATCTCAGGTGACACTGAAGATAACACCAGCTTACTCTGAACTTTCAAATCTCTTTTTCTTGCTCCTCCGATCTCGTGATATCCTTGTTAACGCCGAACCGCGATCCGATTCTCACTTCCATCTCCCCACTGACTACTGCACCCAACATGCCGATATGGAATAGCATAGGAATTCCATCATACTTTCTGAACCGCTAATAGGGTGAACACTTCATCATATAGAAACCTCCTACTTACCTCAATTCATGAGAACCATAACAACACACAAGCGAATTCTCACAATCACAATACATGTAAGTCCTTAAGTAGTGGTCTGAACCATCATAAACCTTCTGGGATCCGCCTACACCTGACAGGCCATAGCACTTGAATGCTTCCAAATGAAATCTATTACAATGTACGACAAGCCCCACACACATCTGCACAAACCATACACATACTCAATCACACCGAATGAACTGATCATTGTCGTACATGTGCCATTTCAACCCTGGCTAACCAATATATCTTCTTTTTATCATTTTAATTGCCTCAAAGATAATAGTGACTTCCTTCAACTCATAGCAAACTCCACCCTCACTCATCCCGAGGGACCATGATTCACGAGACCATGCTGCCTAAATCTCGCAACCCGTCTCACACCCTCTTAATAATCTTTCTACAACTCGGAGTTTATTTCTCCCACTCCTCCAATACTATCCTGCATGCTGAAAATAACATAGAGCACTCCAACCATTTTCCTTCTTCTCAGAAATTATACTGTAAAAGCTCGATCCTTAATCATACTGCTGCTTGAAACCCTTAAACACTGCATTCTTAACTTTTGAATTCACTAGGACCGCTATTGAGAGTCACCCACTCTGAATGGCCCCGAATACAATCAACTCCAAGGATCTTCTAGCACATGAAACACCCCTATTTAATTAAGAACGGGACTGAGTCACTATCCTTACAACTTGCCTATGCCTTAAGAATACATTCTGAATCTTTCAAAGCCTAACCCTGGTCCAACAAGGCCAACTTTTGCACACATTCATCAAATCCCATGCAAAGTCACCCTTTTTACTCCTTTCCCTTAACTGTAACAACTTTCCAATACGTCGACAATTCACAACCCCATAAGAACACAATCCTACAACCCAACTGCAGGTGGTGGGACTCCCCCACTTAGCCCGAAGCTACATCCTTGCACCACTCTAGACCCTGCTGAGATCCTTTCTCCTTTGTTAACCTAATCTTGCTCAACCAATCCGTCTGATTCTTCCGAATTCTCATGTTAGCATTCCCTAAATACTTAAATTCTCTAGCACCATTCACGCAATCTGCCTCCTACCGAATAGCCACTAGGATTCGTTGCAGAAACTTGCCAACCACATAACCGCTAACCTACTCACAAGAGATAACCCACCTATGGAAAGTCACCAACTGACCCCTTCTAACGACGCTGAAATGCACGCCCTCTATAACATCAATGCCCCATCCTAAGCCTGCTCTCATTAACCAACTTTACCAGTCCGTCAGCTCCCTATGGACCTCTATTAAATGTGTTTCAACAGCCTCAGCTTCATCGCCACATTGCATCCTTCTTCATCCCTAACGACTCCTCCCTGTTGCATCCAACCTTTCGCCGAATAACCAACATTTCAGCTTTAGCTCGAGGACCCACTCACTGTCCCCTAAAACTCTCAAATAACTCCAAACGTTTCCTCAAGATAGGCAGCTGTCATACCACTAAACACATAGGCTGCACTGCCACTCTTCCCACTTAGTTAAACTCATCCCTTCAAGCTACTACCCGACTTCCGTCCTTTATGCCTGGCATTTTGAGATTTAGCCTTCACCTGCCATTTCTCACATGTCTTCCTTCATTGCATGCTTCTCAATTGCGGCCTCAATTCAATATCATTCTTTGCAACACCTAAACCAGCAGATCACCATAACTTCGACTCCCCGAAGATCATTTTTCTCAAGTTGCCTTCAGTAGAAATGACTATTCAATTCTGAACCACCACACACCATGATCTCTAACAGCCGCTTCTTCAATACTTCTTCACAGTACTCCGACCCCATTCCACCAAGGAAACCATGGCACCATCGGACTTAACAAATTTCATTCGATTAAAACAGCGATACCACATCGCAGATGAAAACTCCACCTCGCTGGATAACACCAAGTCTTATTACTTTATCCCCCAGACTTTGAACATTCATAGTCCAATTGCCCTTCCTCCGCCGGAACTAAAATATTGAAATCTCAAAATTACACTATGAGAAGACCTCCTTTCAATCCATCCATCACCCCAACATATGGGCAAGAATTCTACCATCATATCCACATCGCGCGATAACCAATCGTAAGCATCATAACAATATGAGCATAGCCTTAAAGTTCTCAGAATCAAAGCTACTGGCTGAAAATAACATATTACTCTTCCGCAGAGCAACGACAATAGCCTCAATCAACTTCGCACGAAAAAACATCCCGCACCACGTCCATAGTATTATTAAAATTCCTCAAATCCTCGATTCATAGCAAGCGCTTCGCGACGCGTAAGATTGAGTAGGAAGAAATATAGGCATAAGTCTTAAAGGAATCAAATCGCATGATGAGGAATCAAGAAGGGAAGTACTCCTAACAGCCCTGTAGCCTCTCGAATATAAGTACAGACATCTCTGTACCGATCCGCAAGACTTTACTAGACTTGCTCATGACTCGCGAGACCGAAGGGAATCTAGTGCTCCAATACCATGCGTTCACGACCCAAAATCCGTAAGGTCGTGATGGCGCCAGTGTGATGACCTACAAGGTCCTTCTATGTTAATTTAGCTAAATTTGTGTTCTGAGGCCCCGAAAGCCTTCGTTAATCTCACCTCGATATGCGTTCGACGCCCGGACGTGTAGCCGGGAAGCTTTTATGTGAAAACTTGATGAAAAGTTGAAATTTATAATAATTAATTGATTAAAGTTGACTTTGGTCAACATTTTTGGTAAATGGACCCGGACCAGGATTTGACTTATGAGGAGGAGCCGGTAGCCATATTAGCTTGGCAGGATCGTCAGTTGAGATCGAAGAGTTATCCTTCGATTCGTGTTCAGTCGAGTGGTCAGCCTGCCGAGGAACCTACCTGGGAGTCCGAGTCCGATATGCGGAGCCGTTATCCCCATCTTTTCTTAGACTCAGGTACCTTTCTATGTCTGTTCGAGGACGAACGTTTGTTTTAGAGGTGGAGATTGTGATGACCCACAAGGTCCTTCTATGTTAATTTAGCTAAATCTATGTTTCAAGGCCCCGAAAGCCTCCGTTAATCGCACCTCGATATGCGTGCACAACTCGGGGGTTCACCGGGGAAGCTTTTATTTGAAAACTTGATGAAAAGTTAAAATTTATAATAATTAATTGATTAAAGTTGACTTTGGTCAACATTTTTGGTAAACGGACCCGGACCCGTGATTTGACGGTCCCGTAGGGTCAGTAGGAAAATATGGGACTTGGGTGTATGCCCGGAATCGAATTCCGAGGTCCCAAGCCTGAGAAATGAATTTTTAAAGAAAATTGTTTTCTGGAAATAATAACAACTTTTGAAAATGAATTTTTATGTGAAACCTGTGTTACCGGGCCCGTATTAAGGTTCTGGAGCCCGGAACAGGTATAATATGTTTTATATGAGCTATCTGTAAAACTTGGTGTAAAACAGACTTGGTCTGACATGTTTCGGATCAAAAATAGAAAATTTGATAGTTTATGAAGATTGAGAAACTTCTATGAATTTTGAAGTTTAATTCATTGTTTTTGATGTTATTTTGGTTGTTTCATTACTCGAATAAGTCCGTGGGATGATTTGGGACTTGCTGGAACGCTCGATTTGAAGTTCCGAGGGCTCGGGTGGGTCCCGGGTAGGTCCCGGGGTGTCCTTGGGATAAAATATAACTGTTGCAGATCCGAGGGGTCAGTTCTCTGAACCCACCACTGCGGTCCGCGGTCCATTTTTCGCTGGCCGGGTTAGGGGACCTAAGAGGGAGCTTCGCGGCCGCGGTCGTTTTTTCGCGGTCCGCGGTGGAGGGGCTGGGTCACTTGTCCGACTTCTGAGGCATATATCTTTTGATCTACAAGGAAATTTGAGATGATTCAAAAACAAAATTTGTCTCCCTTCGTGTCTAGTTTCTAGAAAGGTAATGAAATCGTAATTTGGACGTCTGTAAAGAAAGTTATGGCTAAAATACTAAAGCATGTCACTGCAGTCATGTTTTCTCAGTTTCTTTAGCTTTCCTTGTCTTTTGATACCGCGGTCGTGGTCGTTTTTTCGCTGACCGCGGTGGGGGACCAGAAATGGGTATAATTATACAGGAAATTTCACTTATTTTCATATTTGAAAGCCCTAAAAACATAAGAGGCAATTTTTGAATCACTCATTCTTCTCCAAAACATTTGTAAGTGATTTCTAACTCATTTTTTTTACTCCTTAACTTCTTTTTACAAGATTTCACACTAGAATCTAGGCCTAAAATCCTAAAATCAAAGTAGAAATTTGGGGTTTTGGGTATAGTTAGGTTTCGGGGAATTTTGGGAAATTCAACCCCAATTTGGGGTCGGATTTCAAAACAGATTATATATTCTAACTCGTGGGGGTATGGGTAATTGGGTTTTGGTCCGAGCCTCGTGTTTGGACCAAGCGGTCCCGGGGTCGAATTTTAGTATTTTTGGAAGAATGCTTGGAAATGGGTAATTAGGCAATGAAATTGATTTATTTAGTCATTATTGATACACTCGAGTTAATTATGTCTAGATAATATCATTCGGAGTTGAATTCTAAAGGAAAGGCGGTGTTAGAGCGTTGATTGCTATATTTTGGACTAGAGGTAAGTGTCTTGCCTAAATTTGGTGACGGAATAGGTATTGTGCTCTATGTGTTATATGTTTATCATGTTCAATGCATAGGTAAGGTGACGAGTACCTATGCATTGTGTGTCAAAGTATGCCCGTGAGTCAATTTTTGCTTAATTCCTTGTTGTTGCCTCAATGATTATTGTGTTATGAAGTAGTTCTTTTGGGAAGTTATGTCCTCGTAAGGAATTGGTTATAGATGAGACCCTTGTCGGGCAAATGTGTTTGTCTTTGATTGTTATTCCCGATGTCGGGTAGTTTTGAATTGAATTCCGGTAATTCATTTCCTTGCCAAGTTTGTGATTTGTTATTGATATTACTTGGGTGAGGAAGAGAGTAAATCTCGAAGGGTGATGTCGTGCCATTCATTAACATCATTCATTATTTATTTATTGCAATGTGAGAAAGAGAGTAAAGAACAAAGGGTGATGTCGTGCCATTCATTAACATCATTCATTAATTATTTATTGCAATGTGAGGAAGAGAGTAAAGCACGAAGGGTGATGCCGTGCCATTCATTAACATCATTCATTATTTATTTATCGCAATGTGAGGAAGAGAGTAAATCACGAAGGGTGATGCCGTGCTTTTCATTCATATCACTCATTATTTATTTATCGCAATGTGAGGAAGAGAGTAAAGCACGAAGGGTGATGTCGTATCATTCATTAACATCATTCATTATTTATTTATCGCAATGTGAGGAAGAGAGTAAAGCACGAAGGGTGATGTCGTTCCATTCATTCATATCACTCATTATTTATTTATTGCAATGTGAGGAAGAGAGTAAAGCATGAATGGTGATGCTGTGCCATTCATTTCATTTATTATTGCAAGCATTTCATATATATTTATTTGTTGCATCGTGAGGACGAGAGTAAAGCACGAAGGGTGATGTCGTGCCATTCATTTATCTGCTTATTTATTGTATTCAACATCTAATTTTGCCAATTACCTATTGCCCCTTACTTGTCCCCGTATCCCTTTCTTATCTGTTAAATAATTGTCACTTCTTTGCTATATTTTTTGTAGAACTTTACAGGTAGATTATCGTTGTCGTGTCTAGCCTCGCCACTACTTTGGCCAGGGTTAGGCTCGGCACTTGCTCAGTACATGGGGTCGGTTGTACTGATGCTACACCTGCACTTCTCTATGTTGTGCAGATCCCGTAGCCGGACCCGGTGGACACTGATTGAGGGAGTGTCCTTCAGTCCACTTCAGAGATTACAAGGTAGACCCACAGACGTTCGTGGGCCTTGGCGTATCCTCTATCCTTAACTTTCTATTTTGTCTTATTTTAGTTCTCAGACAGTTTATGTATTATTTCTTCAGACTTTGTATTTAGTAACCTCTTAGTCAGTCCGTGAGTTAGTGACTCCAGGTGCTGGGATATTGTTAACGAATCGTGTTATTAGTGTTTTGATTATTTTCAGAATTTATCTGCTTCCGCATTTGAAAAAGGAATAATAGATGCTTTACTTAAACTCTGCATTTTAATGTTAGTACGTTAATGATATTGTATATGTTGGCTTGTCTAGATGGTCCAACGTTAGATGCAGTCATGGCCCAATGGTGGGATTTCGGTTCGTGACAGCCGGACACCACTGTCAGGCAAGCCAATCCTTAATTAAATGAAATAAACTCTTGTTTCAACATTTTCGAAATCATTACCTTTCACTTTAACACGTAATAACTTAGATAGAAATCTATTTAATTAAAAACAATAGTCTATTTTTCCACTTTAATAAAATACAACCCAAATACATCCCAGAACCCGGTGTCACAAGTACATGAGAAATTTCTAAGAATTTATACAATTATACAAAGCTTGTTCGAGATACAAATCGGGCAAGGACTTTTTAAAATAAAGTACAATACATAGAGGAAGACTCTGCTGGTTGCGGATCGCCTACGGATGATACAACTCGCCTAAGTCTCCAAACCAGCCTCATCGCTATGAAAGTACCTGTGCAACAAAATGCACAGGAAGTGTAGCATGAGTACAGAAACAACGTGTACTCAGTAAGTATCCCGCCTAAACTCAGAGAGGTAGTGACGAGAGGTCGAATTAGACGCTTGCTATAAGTCAATTGAATAAAATCAAGTGAGGTGCTAGGCATGAGTATCATAGGCAATTAAGTAATAATCAAGAATAAGAAAATGTCAAATTGTTTCACGTTTAACACATCAATCCTACTTCATTTTTAAGTTGGCAATTCAAAACTCCTTAGGGCAATAAGAGTGTATAAATCACAGGAAATATGGAGCATTTATCATGCGCAAACAAAATGCCGAGGGTTGAACGACACAGACCAACAATAAAAATAAGTGTGCACTGTCGAGGGTCGAACGACTCGAACCATAGATCCATCTATTTTCCCCGCTCGCGAATTAATCATGCGACGCGGTCAACATAATAATAGTAAGGCTAACCTGCTCGCGAATCATACCTACGACTCAGGTGCTCATAGGTACACGTATTCACATAATAATCCTCATTTTTATCAAGAAAACAACTTCTCAAGAAAATGATAAAATTCTCTTTAGGTAAACATGAAGATAGTGTTTAAATCATTTCTAGAAATTCATTTGCCAAGTTTGATCAGGTTTTTAAATATGACTGATTCATCCGGAACACAATTATGCAAGGAAGGATCCATTGTCTTCTCAAATAATTAAGGAAAATAAGTTCTGACCTCTTAAGTATTCTATTACTAACTCGATAATATCACCAGGCTAATATCATTGATAAAATCACAAGTACAACAGGTAAGGCATGCTAGTGGGTCCTAGACTACCCGGCCATGGCATAACAGTAGCTACGCACGGACTCCCGTCACCTCATGCGTACGTAGCCCCCACAAGTAGTAACACATATTTAAGTAGTTCACCTAGGGGGACAATTCCCCCTCACAAAGTTAGAAAGGAGACTTACCTCGCTCTGAAATTCCATAACCGGCTTCCAAGCCCTTCCGACGACTCCAATCGATGCACAACACTCAAAACAACCAAATTACGGGCAAAGCAATGAAAATTCACTATAATACTCGTAACAAGTTCAAATTATATAATTTCCCAAGTTCACTCAGTGAACTGACAAAAATGTCCTCGGGCCCACGTGCCCGGATTCCGAAATTTCTCGAAGATAAACTTTACCCATAGCTTTACTAGTTCAAATATACAATTTACTCAAATGTCCATGCTCAATTCGTGGCTAAAATCCAAATTACCAAATTTCTAGGTTTTCTTCAAATTTCCCAATTTTCCCACAAATTTCATGTCTAATTCCATGTATAAACCTTGTGTTTAACCTAAAACGTGAAGAAATAACTTACCATGTGATCTTTGACGAAAATCCCTCCTGGAAGCTCCCCACAATCGCCCATGCCAAGATGAAAATGGGAGAAGAAATGAAAAATTCCCGTTTTAAAATATTCTGCCCAAGCCGATATCTGCACCTGCGATCAACCTCTCCCACCTGCGATTCCACAGGTGCGCCCAAACACCCGTACCTGCAGCCTCCTCAGCTGCATCTGCGCCTTCGCAGGTGCGGAAATTACATCGCACCTGCGCTCCCAGCCAAGTCACCAAAATCTCGCACATGCGGCGCCAAAGCCTCGCAGGTGCGGTCGCACCAGACACCATCAACTTCAGCTTTCTTAAACTTCAAATATTGACCCGTTAATCACCCGGAATCCACTCGAGGCCCCCCCGACCCTGTCCAATCACAGCAACCTGTCCCAAAACATTACATGGACTTGCTCGAGGCCTCAAATCACATCAAACAACATCGAAACGACGAATCGCTCTCCAATCCAAATCTTTAAGAACTTAGAATTTTAAACTTCTACATCCAACACCGAAACCCATTAAATCACATCCGATTGACCCAACATTTTGCACACAAGCCATATTCGACATTACGGACCTGCTCCAACTTACGGAATCGCATTTTGACCCCGATATAAATATTTCCACTTCCAGTCGGATTCTTCAAAAACCTTCAAATTTCTATCTTTAGCAAAATGACTTCAAACTGACCTCCAGACATAAGAATTCACTTCGATCGCGCTCCCAACTCCAGAATCACCATACGAAGCTGTTCCCAGACTCAAAATCCCAAACAGACATCAATATCTTTGAAATGCGCTTCAAGCCAAACTTAGGAAATTCCTTCTAAAATGTTGATTTCCACAATATATGCCGAAACGCTCTCGGGTTATCCAAAACCCGATCCGGACATACGCCCAAGTCCGAAATCATCATACGAACCTGCTGGAACCTTCAGATCCTGATTCTGAGGTCATTTACTCCAAATTCCAATCTTAGTCAGTCCTTCCAACTTTAGGCTTTCGAAATGAGAATTCTCTTTCCAAATCCACCCGAACTTCCCGAATTTCAATTCCGACCATGTGCACAAGTCATAATACCTGAAATGAAGTTATTCATGGCCTCAAACCACTGAACGACATGCTAGAGCTCAAAATCACCGGTCGGGTCGTTACACTATCTTAATATAATGAGATTGTGACAATGCCAGACCTTGAGAAGTCTTATGGATCTTAATTCCCATAATTAAATCAGCAACTCCCAAGTTTTTCATATCAAAATTGCTAGTTAGAATGCGCTTAGTCGCATTTATGTTGACAATGTCATTACTCATTATCAGTATATCATCCACATATAAACAAACAATGACTATGTGATTTGGAATATTTTTAATGTACACACATTTATCACACTCATTTATTTTAAAACCATTTGACAACATTGTTTGGTCAAATTTCGCATGCCATTGTTTGGGTGCTTGTTTTAGTCCGTAAAGGGACTTAACAAGTCTACATACCTTCTTTTCTTTACCTGGAACTACAAACCCTTCAGGTTGTTCCATGTAGATTTCTTCCTCCAACTCTCCATTTAAGAAGGCAGTTTTAACATCCATTTGATGAATTTCTAGACCATAAACTTTAGCTAACGCTACTAATATTCGTATGGATGTAATTCTTGTAACTAGAGAGTATGTCTCGAAATAGTCAAGACATTCTCGTTGTCTATACCCTTTGACCACAAGTCATGCCTTAAATTTGTCAATACTTCGATCATCTTTAACTTTCCTCTTAAAGATCCACTTAGAATCCCAACGGTTTATTTCTAGGAGGAAGATCAACCAATTCCCATGTATGGTTGTTCAATATGGATTCTATTCCACTATTGACTGCCTCTTTCCAAAACAACGATTCCGAAGAAAACATAGCTTCTTTAAATGTTTGAGACTCATTTTCCAATAAGAAAGTCACAAAATCTGGTCCAAATGAAGTAGACGTTCTTTGAGGTTTACTACGTCTTGGATCCTCGTGATTAAGTGTACTTTCTTTTGTTTATTCCCGAGGTCAGTTAGATCATTCACCAGTCGACTCACATTCCTTTTTATACAGATACATATTTTCAAAGAACTCAGCATTATCTTATTCTATAACCGTATTATTATGAATGTCGGGATTTTCTGATTTATGTACCAGAAATCGATATGCTTTACTATTAGTCGCATATCCTATGAAAACACAATCAACGGTTTTCGGTCCTATTTTTACCCGTTTGGGTTTAGGAACTTGCACTTTTGCCAAACACCCCCACACTTTAAAATAATTCAAGTTGGGCTTCCTTCCTTTCAATTTTTCATATGGAATGGATTGTGTTTTGCTATGGGGAAATCGATTTAATATTTGATTAGCCGTAAGAATGGCTTCCCCCCACATGTTATGTGGCAAACCAGAACTTATCAACAATACGTTCATCATCTCCTTTAATGTACTATTATTTCTTTCCGCAATCCCATTGGATTGGGGTGTGTAAGGGGACGTTGTTTGATGAATAACTCCATATTCCAAACAGGTTTCTTCAAAAGGAGATTCATATTCACCACCCCTATCACTTCTTATCATTTTTATTTTCTTGTTAAGTTGCGTTTCAACTTCACTTTTGTATTGCTTGAATGCGTCTATTGCTTCATCTTTACTATTAAGTAAGTAAATATAGCAATATCGAGTACTATCGTCAATAAATGTTATGAAATACTTCTTGCCACCGCGAGATGGTATTGACTTCATGTCACAAATATCTGTGTGAATTAAGTCTAAAAGATTTGAATTCCTTTCAACTGACTTATAAGCATGTTTAACATACTTAGATTCCACCCATACTTGACATTTGATTCGTCGCATTCAAACTTAGGCAATACTTCTAAATTAATCATTTTTCGTAAGGTTTTATAATTGACATGACCCAAACGTACATGCCATAATTCATTTGACCCAAGTAAGTAAGACGAAGCTGAAATTTTATTATTACTTTCAACAATTCAGCTTGAAAAGGCCCTCGGTGAGGTAACCTTTTCCTACAAACATCTCGTTCTTACTTATTACATCCTTATCGGATACAAATAAACATTTAAAGTCATTCTTAACAAGAAGTCCAGCAGAGACTAAATTCTTCCTAATCTCGGGAACATGAAGGACGTTGTTCAAAGTCACCACTTTGTCGAAAGTCATTTTGAGAAATATCTTCCACATCCTTCAATCTTCGCCTTTGAATAATTTCCCATAGAAATCGTCTCATCGGGTCCAACGGGAGCATAAGTAGCAAACGCTTCTCTAATAGCACAAATATGGCGAGTGGCTCCAGAATCAATCCACCACTCTTTAGGATTGCCCACCAAGTTTGTGATGACCCAAAAGGTCATCCTGTGTAATTTAACTAAAACTGTGTTCCGAGGCCCTGAAAGCCTTTGTTAATCTCACCTTGATGTATGTGCGCAGCCCGGACGCGTAGCCGGGAAGCCTTTATGTGGAAATTTGATAAAAAGTTTAATTTATGATAATTAATTGAATAAATTTGACTTTGGTCAACATCTTTGGTAAACGGACCTGGACCCGTGATTTGACGGTCTCAGAGGGTCCGTAGGAAAATATGGGACTTGGGCGTATGCCCGAAATCGAATTCTGAGGTCCCAACTCCGAGAAATGAATTTTTCAAGAAAATTGTTTTCTGAAAATTATAAAGGCTTTTGAAAATGAACTTTGAAGTGAAACCTGTGTTACCGGGCCCGTATTATGGTTCAGGATCCTGGAACAGGTTCAATATGTGTTATGTGAGTTATCTGTAAAATTTGGTAAGAAACGGACTTGGTTTGACGTGTTTCGGATCAAAAATGGAAAAGTTGATAGTTTATGAAGTTTGAGGAAATTCTATAGATTTTGGAGCTTAATTCGTTGTTTTTATGTTATTTTGGTGGTTTTATTACTTGAATAAGTTTGTAGGATGATTTTGAGTCATGTGTATATTTGGTTTTGAGCCCCGAGGGCTCGGGTGAGTTTCAGGTAGGTGTCGGAGTGCAAAAAGTAAGAAAGCTCTGGTGTTTTTAGGTTGTCTTCTAATGTCTGGGCCTTGTGCTATGCGAACGCACAGATACAAGTGCGAACGCACATCACAGTCATGGGAGGGGGTAGGGTTGTTCAGTGCGAACGCACCACGCTGGATGTTATCGCGGAGGGTCCACTGAGGGATACTATGCGAACGCGGGGTGTTAGGTGCGAACGCACAGAGCTTAGGTTGGGCCTGGGTGCTGGGTAACTTTGTCTTGTGCGATCGCGTATAGTCGTCTGCGATCGCGGAGCTTAGAGGACCCATCGCACATGTATAATTCGTTCAGTTATTTTTAAAAGCCAAAAACATAATACCCATTACGGGATTTTCATATTTTTCACCATCTTCCTCTTCTCCAAACCCATAGATGATTTCCAAGCCATTCTTCAACCATAACCACTTAAGTAAGTAATCCGAACTCTAATTTCTTCAATTTTCTTCATCAATCACTAGATTCTAGGCCTAAAAACATGAAATTAAAGGGTATAAATTGGGATTTTGGGTAGAGTTAGGGCTTTTCCAATTTTTGGGAATTCAACCTCATTTTGGGGTCGGATTTCAAAACAAATTGTATATTCGGGCTCGTGGGGGAATGGGTGATCAGATTTTGGTCTGAACCTCGTGTTTGGACCAAGCAGGCCCGGGGTCGAATTTTGGTATTTTTGGAAGAATGATGGGAAATGTATAATTAGGCTTTGGAATTGAATAATTGAGTCATTAGTGATATTATTGAGTTGATTATGTCTAGATACTATCGTTTCAGAGTTGGATTCGAGAGGGAAAACGATGCTAGAGGCTTGAATTGCGTTCTCGGAGCCGAGGTAAGTTTTTGGCCTAACTTTAGTGAGGGAATATGTGTTGGGTCGTATGTGCTACTTGTTTTATCATGTTCAATGTATAGGTTAGGTGACGAGTACCTATGCATTGTTTTTCAAGCATGCCCGTGAGTCTGTTTTGGTGAATTACTTGTTATTACTCCGATATTTATTGTGGTATGAAGTGGTTTTCTTTTGGGAAGTTGTTTAATTGCTGAGAATACTTGCTTTAGTACTTGTGATATGATGTCTCAGTTGAGGACCCAATTCATAAAGTTATGTATTCGTAAAATGTTGGTTATAGCTGAGTCCCTTGCCGGACAACGCCATTATTTTGGTTGATATTCCCCTTGCTGGGTGGTTATGAATTGTATTTCACTCTGTTGTATTCCTTACCAAGTTGTTATTTGTTGTTGATTTGGGTGAGGAAGAGTGTAAAGCACGAAGGGTGATGCCGTGTATTCAATTCATTAATTGCATAGTGAGGAAGAGAGTAAAAGCACGAAGGATGATGGCGTGCCATGATTATTATTGCTTTCATTTGTACATTGCATAGTGAGGAAGAGAGTAAAAGCACGAAGGATGATGGCGTGCCATGATTATTATTGCTTTCATTTGTACATTGCATAGTGAGGAAGAGAGTAAAAGCACGAAGGGTGATGTCGTGCCATGATTTATATTGCTTTTATTTATATTGTGCATTGTGAGAACGAGAGTAAAAGCACGAAGGGTGATTCCGTGTACATACTTGTTTGAGTTATTAACTCTTGTTGACTTGTTTCTTTCGTATTGTTATTTTTTCAGTTATTCATCTTTGATTCTCACTTGTTACCCCCATTACTTGTCCCCGTATTACCATGCTTAACTGCTTATTTCTTGCTATTTTCTCTGGTACATATTATAGAACTGTTCAGGTAAATTGTTGTTGTCGTGTCTAGCCTCGTCACTACTTGCCGAGGTTAGGCTCGACACTTCTCAGTACATGGGGTCGGTTTTACTGATGCTACACCTGCACTTCATTATGTTGTGCAGAGCACGCAGCCGGACCCAGTGGACATCGTTAGAGGGAGTATCCTTCAGTCCATACAGGCAACACCGAGGTAGTTCCGCAGGCGTTCGTGGATCTCGACGTCATCTTCTATCTTATTGTTTTTGTCTTATCTTAGTATCATAGACAGTTGTACTCTTCATTTCAGACTTTTGTTGTAGTAATCTTAGACAGTTCGTGAGATTTTGTGACACCAATTCTGGGGGATTATGTACGTAAATTTTGTGGCAATTATTATATTAATATACATAGACTCGCAGCTTCTGAATTATCATTTATCATTTATGTTCATTGTTTCACTTTTAAATGACTTAAGTAACGAAAGTTTGTAAAATTAACTCAAACGTTGGCTTGTCTAGCAGGTTTAACGTTAGACGCCATCACGGACTGAAGGTGGGATTTCGGGTCGTGACAAGTTGGTATGAGAGCACCAGGTTACTTAAGTCTCACAACTCACGGACAAACTTGGTAGAGTCTGAGGGATCGGTACGGAGGCGTATGTACTTATCCCCCAGAGGCTGCAAAGTTAGAAATATCTTCACATTTCTTGTTCTCTGTCGTGCGATGTGATTCTAAGTACTAATTGAGTTCCTATTGTACTCTCTCGCGGATGGCGAGGACGCGTGCTTCCCTAGGTTTTGATCAACAGCCCGATACTCCTATCACAGCTCCTACGAGGGGCCAAGGTCGAGGCTGAGGCCATGCTAGAGGGCGATGCCGGGTCAGGGCTCAGCCTAGAGCAACAGCCCCAGTAGAGGATCCTGAGGTTGAGTTCACTAAGGAGATTCCTGCTCAGACAGTCCCAATTGGACCAACTCAGGTTCCACAGGGGTTTATAGCTACCCCGGTGCTTCAGGACGCTCTAGTCCTCTTGCTGGGACTCATGGAGAGAGTGGCTCAGGCCGGTCTTCTTCCTACTACACCAGCCGACTCTCAGGCTGGGGAGGGACCCAGACTACTGCTACTCGCACACCAGAGCAGCTACATCCTCAGTTTCAAACTCCGGCACCTCAAACAGCATAAGTAGCTCAGCTGGGTATTGTGGCACCGGCAATTGAGGGAGAAGCTATGTCAGCAGATGCTCTATGGAGGTTGGATAGATTCACCAAGTTATTCCCTACTACTTTCACTGGTGCACCATCATAGGATCCCCAGGATTACTTGGACAGCTGTCATGAGGTTCTTCGGAACATGGGCATAGTGGAGTCCAATGGAGTTGACTTTGCTACATTCCGTATTTTTGGAACCGCTAATACTTCGTGGAGAGATTATTGTTTGACTAGACCAGCTGGGTCTGCACCTTTGACTTGGGCTCAGTTCTCCGAGTTTTTCTTGGGGAAGTTTCTTCCAGTTACTCAGCGAGAGGATCTTCATAGGTAGTTTGAGCGTCTCCAGCAGGGCTATATGTCTGTCACTCAGTACGAGACCAGGTTCATCACTTTAACTCGGCATGCTATTATGATACTCTCCACTGATCGTGAGAGAGTAAGGAGGTTTATTGAGGGTTTAGCTCAGCCCATAAGACTTCAGATGGCCAGGGAGTCAGGTACTGATATTTCATTCCAGGATGCGGCCAATGTGGCCAGGAGGATTAAGATGATTTTGTCACAGGGTGGTGGTCAGGGGACTGACAAGAGGCCCCGTCACTTTGGTCGATTCAGTGGAACCTCATCTGTAGGCAGAGATTCTTTCGACAGAGGTCATCCTCCCAGACCATATCAGTCAGCACTTTAGGTATCTCACGGTACACCGCCAGCTCCTATTAGTGCACCACCAGCACCTATCAGTGCACCGCCGCTTCAGAGCTTCCAGGGTGGTTATCAGGGTCGACAGGGCCAGTTCCAGAGTCAGTAGCCACATCAGCAGAGGTCTTGTTATTCTTGTGGTGTTTCGGGGTACATTGCCATGTATTTCCCTCGAGTTTCTAGTAGTTCTCAGTATCAGAGTTCTCGTGCCATGGTCCCAGCATCAGGCGCACCCCCACCCCCTCATCTAGCTAGTAGTGGAGGTCGTGGTGCTAGAGGTGGAGGTCAAACTCATAGAGGTGGAGGACAGTCCATGAGTGGTAGAGGTCAGGCCATAGTTGGTCGACCCAGGGATGTTTAGGTTGGAGGGGCTCTGCCCCGGTGTTATGCTATTCCTTCCAGGCCTGAGGCTGAGGCCTCTGATGCGGTTATCACAGGTACGATTTCAGTTTGAAGCCGAGATGCCTCGGTGTTATTTGATCTGGGTTCTACTTTCTCGTATGTGTCTTCATATTTTGCCCCTTATTTGAGCATGCCTCGTGATTCCATGTGTGATCCTGTATATGTGTCTACCCCGGTGGGTGATTCTATAGTGGTAGATCGAGTCTAGTATGCTTTCTTAGTAGTTATTTGTGGGATGGAGACTCAGGTTGATCTTTTGCTTCTGGATATGGTGGACTTTGATGTTATATTGGGGATGGATTGGCTATCTCCCTATCATGCTATTCTATATTGTCATGCCAAGACAGTGACCTTAGCCTTGCCAGGAGTACCTCGTTTGGAGTGGAGAGGGAATCCTAGTCATTCTTCCAGTAGAGTTATTTCTTATATGAAGGCTCGGCGTATGGTCGAGAAGGGTTGCCTGGCCTATTTGGCCTCTGTTCGTGATTCTAGTGCTGAGGTTCCTTCTATGGAGTCTGTTCCCGTGGTTCGTGAGTTTCCAGAGGTATTCCCTGTTGACCTGCCGGATATGCCACCCGACAGGGATATTGATTTTTTTATTGAGATAGCTCCGGGCACTTAGCCCATTTCTACTCTGTTGTATCGTATGGCCCTGCCAGAGTTAAATTGAAGGAGCAGTTGCAGGATTTGTTGGTTAGAGGCTTGATTAGGCCTAGTGTTTCTCCTTGGGGTACTCCAGTGTTGTTTGTTAAGAAGAAAGATGGCTCAATGAGGATGTGTATTGACTACTGGCAGCTGAATAAGGTTACTATTAAGAATAAGTATCCCTTGCCGAGGATTGATGATCTATTTGACCAGCTTCAAGGTGCTACAGTGTTTTCCAAGATAGACTTGAGATCAAGTTACCATCAGCTGAGGATTAGGGTGCCTGATGTCCCTAAGACGGCCTTTCGCACTCGTTATGGGCATTATGAGTTCTTGGTGATGTCATTTGAGTTGACTAATGCCCCGCTTCTTTTATGAAGTTGATCAACCGTGTGTTCAAGCCATATTTGGACTCATTTGTGATTGTGTTTATTGATGATATCTTGATTTACACCCGTAGCCGAGAGGAGCATGAGCAACACCTTCGAGTCATCCTCCAGACTCTGAGGGATAGGAAGTTGTATGCCACATTTTCTAAGTGTTAGTTCTGGTTTAGTTCATTTCTAGGCCATGTTGTGTCGTTAGAGGGTATTCAGGTGGATCCCAAGAAGATTTCAGCAGTCAGAGAATGGCCTAGACCCACTTCAACTACAGAGATTCGGACTTTCTTGGGCTTAGCTGGTTATTATCGCCGATTCGTGGAGGGCTTTTCATCTATTGCAGCCCCGATGACCAGGTTGACCTAGAAGGGGGCTCAGTTCAGGTTGTCAGATGAGTGTGAGGCGATCTTTCAGAAGCTCAAGATAGCCTTGACCACGGCACCAGTGTTAGTTTTCCCCATAGGTTCACGACCGTATATCGTGTATTGTGATGCTTCACGAGTTGGGCTTGGTGCAGTATTGATGCAGGATGGCAAGGTCATAGCTTATGCTTCTCGTCAATTGAAGGTTCATGAGAAGAACTATCAGTTCCATGATTTGCATTTAGCAACTATTGTCCATGCGTTAAAGATTTGGAGGCATTATCTGTACAGGGTGCCATGTGAAGTGTTCATGGATCATAAGGGTTTGCAGTACCAGTTCAAGCAACAAGAGTTGAATATGAGGCAGACGAGATGGTTACAGCTTTTGAAGGATTATGATATTACCATTCTTTATCATTCGGGGAAGGCCAATGTGGTGGCTGATTCTTTGAGCCGGAAGTCAGCCAGTATGGGTAGTATTGCTTATTTGTCAGTCGGAGAGCGACCTCTTGCTTTGGATGTTCAGGATTTAGCCAACCGATTTGTGAGTTTGGAGGTTTCTGAGACTGCTAGTGTTTTGACCCATACCGTGGCCCGATCTTCGTTGTATGACTGTATTTGGGAAAGGCAGTTTGATGATCTTCATTTATGCGTTCTTAGAGATAGGTTCAGGCACAGAGATGCCAAGCAGATTACGGTTGATGAAGAGGGAGTTCTGAGGATGCAAGGTCGTATTTGTGTACCTGATGTTGATGGTATTCGTGAGTTAATGCTACATGAGGCCCATAGTTCCCGGTATTTCATTCATCCGAGCGCCGCAAAGATGTACCAAGACTTGCGGCAGCATTATTTGCGGCGGAGGATGTAGAATGATATTGTGGCTTATGTGGCTCGGTGCTTGAACTATCAGCAGGTTAAGTACAAGCACCAGAGACACGGTGGTTTGATGCAGCAGATTCAACTTCCCGAGTGGAAGTGAGAGCGTATCACTGTGGATTTTGTAGTTGGACTTCCGCGTACCCAAAGGATGTTTGATGCGGTGTGGGTTATTGTGGATAGGCTGACCAAGTCAGCACATTTCATTCCGGTATCAGTTTCGTATTCAGCGGAGAAGTTGGCAAAGATTTATATGAGAGAGATTGTTATATTGCATGGCATGCCCATATCCATTATATCAAACCGAGGTACTCAGTTTACCTCCCATTTCTGGAGAGTATTTTAGCGAGAATTGGGTACACAGATTAAGTTGAGCACAACATTTCATCCTTAGATGGACAGACAGTTTGAGCGTACTATTAAGATTTTGGAGGATATGTTGCGGGCTTGTGTCATTGACTTTGGTGGTTCATGGGACCAGTTCTTGCCTTTAGCTGAGTCTGCCTACAACAACAGCCATCAATCGAGCATTCAGATGGCTCCGTTTGAGGCATTGTATGGAAGGCGGTGTCGGTCTCCAGTCGGATGGTTTGAGCCGAGAGAGGCTAGATTATTGGGTTCTGAGTTAGTCTAGGATGCCTTGGACAAGGTGAAGATCATTCAGGATAGACTTCGTACAACTCAATCCAGGCAGAAGAGTTATGCGGATCGCAGAAGATTTTGCCTTTATGGTAGGAGATCGGGTTTTTCTTCGAGTGTCGCCCATGAAGGGCGTGATGAGGTTCAGAAAGAAGGGCAAGTTGAGCCCTAGGTACATTGGTCCATTTGAGATTTTGGATAAGGTAGGAGAGGTGGCCTACAGACATGCCTTGCCGCCGAGTTTATCAGCCGTGCACTCGGTGTTTCATGTATCTATGCTCCGGAGGTATATTGCGGATCCATCTCATGTACTTGACTTTAGCGGTGTCCAGTTGGACAAGGATTTGACTTATGAGGAGGAGCCGGTAGCTATATTAGCTCGGCAGGTTCGCCAGTTGAGATCGAAGAGTTATCCTTCGGTTCGTGTTCAGTGGAGAGGTCCGCCTGTTGAGGCAACTACCTGGGAGTCCGAGTACGATATGCGGAGCCGATATCCCCACCTTTTCCCCGATTCCGGTACCTTTCTATGCCCGTTTGAGGATGAACATTTGTTTTAGAGGTGGAGATTGTGATGACCCAAAGGTCATCCTGTGTAATTTAACTAAAACTGTGTTCTGAGGCCCTGAAAGCCTCCGTTAATCTCACCTCGATGTGTGTGCGCAGCCTGGGCGCGTAGCTAGAAAGCCTTTATGTGGAAAATTGATAAAATGTTGAATTTATGATAATTAATTGAATAAAGTTCACTTTGGTCAACATTTTTGGTAAACGGACCCGGACCCGTGATTTGACGGTCATGGAGGGTCCGTAGGAAAATATGGGACTTGGGCGTATACCCGGAATCGAATTCTGAGGTCCCAAGTCCGAGAAATGAATTTTTAAAGAAAATTGTTTATGAAAATTATAAAGGCTTTTTAAAATGAACTTTGAAGTGAAACCTGTGTTACCGGACCCGTATTACTGTTCCGGAGCCCCGAACAGGTTCAATATGTGTTACGTGAGTTATCTATAAAATTTGGTAAGAAACAAACTTGGTTTGACGTGTTTCAGATAAAAAATGGAAACGTTGATAGTTTATAAAGTTTGAGGACATTCTATAGATTTTGGAGCTTAATTCGTTGTTTCTGATGTTATTTGGTGGTTTTATTACTTGAATAAGTTCGTAGGATGATTTTGAAGTCGTGTGTATATTTGGTTTTGAGCCCCGAGGGCTCGGGTGAGTTTCGGGTAGGTGTCGGAGTGCAAAAAGTAAGAAAAATCTGGTGTTTTTAGGCTGTATTCTGGTGTCTAGACCTTGTGCTATGCGAACGCACAGGTACAAGTGCGAACGCACATCACAGTCATGGAAGGGGGTGGGGTTGTTCAGTGCGAACGCACCACGCTAGATGCAATCGCGGAGGGTCCACTGAGGGATATTGTGCGAACGCTGGGTGTTAGGTGCAAATGCACGGAGCTTAGTGTGGGCCTGGGGGCTGGGTAACTTTGTCTTGTGCAATTGCGTATAGTCGTCTGCGATCGCGGAGCTTAGGGGACCCATCCATTGTGCGATCGCAACTCCCTTTCCGCGATCGCACATGTATAATTCATTCAGTTATTTGTAAAAGCCAAAAACAGAATACGCATTACGGAATTTTCATATTTTTCACAATCTTCCTCTTTTCCAAACCCCATAGACAATTTCCAAGCCATTCTTCCACCATAACCACTTTGGTAAGTAATCCTAACTCTAATTTCTTCTATTTTCTTCATCAATCACTAGATTCTAGGCCTAAAAACATGAAATTAAAGGGTAGAAATTGGGGTTTTGGGTAGAGTTAGGGCTTTTCCAATTTTTGAAAATTAAACCTCATTTTGGGGTCGGATTTAAAAACTGATTATATATTTGGGCTCGTGGAGGAATGGGTGATCGGATTTTTGTCCGAACCTCGTGTTTGGACCAAGCGGGCCCGGGTCAAATTTTGGTATTTTTAGAAGAATGATGGGAAATGTATAATTAGGGTTTGGAATTTAATTATTGAGTCATTATTGAGTCGATTATGTCTAGATACTATCGTTTCGGAGTTTAATTCGAGAGGGAAAGCAGTGCTAGAGAATTGATTTGCATTCTCGGAGCCGAGGTAAGTGTTTGGCCTAACTTTAGTGAGGGAATAGGTGTTGGCTCATATGCGCTACTTGTTTTATCATGTTCAATGTATAGGTGAGGTGACGAGTACCTATGCATTGTTTGTCAAGCATGCCCGTGAGTCTGTTTTGGTGAATAAGTTGTTATTACTCCGATATTTATTGTGTTATGAAGTGGTTTCCTTTGGGAAGTGGTTTAATTGCTGAGAATACTTGCTTAAGTACTTGTGATATGATGTATCAATTGAGGACCCAATTCATAAAGTTATGTATTCGTAAGAGGTTGGTTATAGCTGAGTCCCTTGCCGGGTAACATCATTATTTTGGTTGATATTACTCTTGCTGGGTGGTTATTAATTGTATTTCACTCTGTTGTATTCCTTACCAAGCTGTTATTTGTTGTTGATTTGGGTGAGGAAGAGTGTAAAGCACGAAGGGTGATGCCGTGTATTCATTTCATTCATTGCATAGTGAGGAAGAAAGTAAAAGCACGAAGGGTGATGCCGTGCCATGATTATTATTGCTTTCATTTGTACATTGCATAGTGAGGAAGAGAGTAAAATCACGAAGGGTGATGCCGTGCCATGATTTATATTGCTCTCTTTTATACATTGCATAGTGAGGAAGAGAGTAAAAGCACTAAGGGTGATGTCGTGCCATGATTTATATTGCTTTCATTTATACTGTGCATTGTGAGAACGAGAGTAAAAGCACGAAGGGTGATGTCGTGTACATACTTGTTAGAGTTATTAATTCATGTTGACTTGTTTCTTTCACATTGTTGTTTGTTCATTTATTCATCTTTGATTCTCACTTGTTACCCCCATTACTTGTCCCCGTATTACCATGCTTAACTGCTTATTTCTTGTTATTTCCTCTGGTACATATTATAGAACTGTTCAGGTAAATTGTTGTTGTCGTGTCTAGCCTCGTCACTACTTGCCGAGGTTAGGCTCGACACTTCTCAGTACATGGGGTCGGTTTTACTGATGCTACACCTGCACTTCATTATGTTGTGCAGAGCACGCAGCCGGACCCAGTGGACATCGTTAGAGGGAGTATCCTTCAGTCCATACAGGCGACACCGAGGTAGTTCCGCAGGCATTCGTGGATCTCGACGTCATCTTCTATCTTATTGTTTTTGTCTTATCTTAGTATCATAGACAGTTGTACTCTTCATTTCAGACTTTTGTTGTAGTAATCTTAGACAGTTCGTGAGATTTTGTGACACCAATTCTGGGGGATTATGTACGTAAATTTTGTGGCAATTATTATATTAATATACATAGACTCGCAGCTTCCGCATTATCATTGATCGTTTATTTTCATTGTTTCACTTTTAAATTACTTAAGTAACGAAAGTTTGTAAAACTAACTCAAACATTGGCTTGTCTAGCGGGTTAAACGTTAGACGCCATCACGGCATGAAGGGGGGATTTTGGGTCGTGACAAAGTTGCATTCGGAAAGCATGGCACACAAGTCATCAACATCATCATGCTTTTCAACCATATTTGCTTGACCCTTCTTCTTGTATTTCTTCGGAGCACAACACTCCGTAGATTTGTGTCCGGTTTTGCCACAGTTGTAGCAATTTTCATTGAACCGCTTCTTTCTTGGGTTGTATTTTTGTCCAGAAGCCTTCTTCCTCTTTTTGTTATCTTCAACAATATTTGCTCCGATTATTGTTGAATTTCCACGGCCTCTCTTGTCAGCAACTTTATTGTCCTCCTCGATTTTCAACCGAACAATGAGATCTTCAAGGGACATCTTCTTGCGTTTGTGTTTCAAATAATTTTTGAAGTCCTTTCACAGTGGTGGCAACTTCTCAATCATTGCTGCTACTTGGAATGCTTCATTGATGACAAGACCTTCAATGAAAATTTTATTAGTAAACATAATAAAATTAATACTACCAATATTAGTATTAATTCTACTTATACCTTCAACAAGAAGATCGTGAATAATCACTTACAATTCCTGGACTTGGGTAATAACAGACTTGTTATCTACCATTTTGTAGTCCAAAAACTTTGCATCAACGAACTACTTCAACCCGGCATCTTCAGTTTTGTATTTCTTTCAAGCGCTATACAAAGTTCTTTTGATGTTTCCACGCCACTGTAGACATTATGCAAAGCATCCTCCAGCCCGCTTAGAATATAATTCTTGCACAAAAAATCTGAATGCTTCCACGCCTCAATCACGAGAAAGCGTTCGGTTTCTGGAGCTTCATCTGAGATCACAGGAACTTCTTCCTTGATGAACTTCTGGAGACATAGAGTAGTCAAGTAGAAGAACATCTTTTGTTGCCAGCGCTTGAAATCAAGCCCGGAAATTTTTTTGGGTTTCTCAGCCGGTGCCAATGCTGCCGGTGTTGTTTGGCTCGTTGAGGCATTGGCAGTTGCCATCAGAACAGCTTGGTTTCCGTTGTCATTCGTCATTTCTGTAAAAGAATGACACAAACGTTAAAATCACGTAGATTTTAATCTCCAATAGAATACAAAACCACAAGGTTTTACTCTCAAAAAACAGTGAAATATAACAAAAATACAGAAAGAATATTAAATTCCTTAAGCTTGTTAGAAATCTGTATTTGTAAAACAATTATGGAGAAAATAAATAACATAAACAGAAATGTAAACGAAATGAAAAACCAATTCGAGTTAATTCACAATGTTTCCTTAAGGAATTTAATCCCCTCCTCGTACCCAAGGTTATGGATTATTTCCTCCCAGGATAGAACGAATTACACACTGATGTAGTGGTACTTCAAACCCCAGTGTTTTATCGAACACAAAGTTCGGTTGCAAATCACACTTACTGTTTCTTTCTTTGAAGTTAAAAGATGCAGAAGAAAGGAGGAGAACTCAGAAACTAGTATGTAAATTTTGAGAGAATGGACTTGTATTTATAGCCAAAATTGGGCTGAAATCTGAAGAGGTGGAACTCTTCAGAATGACAACTTTTGTAAAACGGCCATAGAATAAATGTCATGACATAATTGGCTATTTACTCAACAATAAAGAGGGAAAATTGAAGGGTAGTTAATTTTCTGTTACAAAAATAGAAAATTGAATATTGGATAACTGAAATGGATTTAATATTAATATTTATTTTAATATTAATATTTTGTTATTAAACCAAATATTTAATAACATTTCTGTTAATATTTACTATTAACAAATAAATTTAGTCCAAATAATTAATCAATCAATCGATCATTTGACAAAATCCGAATTGGAATTCGAAGCCGAAGCCGAAGCCGAGTGAGCGACGACGACGACGTCGCGAGGCTTGCCTTCTTCTGAACTCTTTATGAGCTAGAAGAAGATCAATTGCTTATATACCCACCAAAAACCTTTTCCTCTTCCCATGTGGGACAATCAAGGAGGGAAACTCAAATATTTTATTTTCCCCTCCATTCCCCATTCACCCTATCAGAATCCTAAGCCGAAGCCTAAGACGAAGCCGAGCCGAGCGAGCGACGACGGCTGCGGCGCGAGGCTTACCTTATTCTCAACTCTTTATGAGATAGAAGAAGAGCAATTGCTTATATACCCATCAAAATCCTTTTCCTCTTCCCATGCGGGACAATCAAGGAGGGAAACTCAAATATTACTCAAATATTTCATTTTCCCCTCCATTTCCCATTCACCCTATTTTAAGCATTAATTAGCTTAAAACCTAACAGTGTCACATTTTCGGAAGTCTTGCATTGCTTCATCAGCATGGTTTTCGTTGGAATTTGAAGTTTTTCCAATATTTAGCTTACATTTTATGGGAATAAAGAAAAGTCATTCATATAAAGTAAAAATCCACATAGGTTGAGATGATAAGGAAGGGGCAGATAAAATCCAGAGTTTGAAGTTCTATGCTTGCCTGTTTAGGTGTATATCATACACGTTCCTCATGCATGAGTAGGACCATTAATCGTGGTGGAGTGGTACTTTTTTTTTGTCCCTAGTATTACATGCTTTCTTTTCTAGTTATAGACAACTAGTGATAGACCTTTCATCAATACTTAAGGCTACTCCATTCTCATTTCTCTTTCCCTTTTCCTCCTTATTGTTATGAAACCATCAAGATTCATCTCTAGGCTTATGATGAAGAAAAATTGCTACTTGATATCTGGTGCAACAACGCAGTGAGGATTTCTATGAGGTTATTTTTGGTGAAGGGGTAGAGCTCGGATTTTATAAGAAGGGATAAAGAATTGGGTCAGGTATGTTAGGGCTAATCCTTCTTTCTTTTGGCATGATCCAAGTTACGATACACAAACGTAATGTTATTCAATAAGTGGTTCTACTCTTAGCAGTTAAGGATACATATGTTATTCATTCTAGTAAAATGATATTCAAGCATGTTTAAGTATCTCCCTAAGTGTCACGACCCAAATTCCCAACCCTCAGGATCGTGATGGCGCCTAACACCACACTTGCTAGGCAAGCCAATGTTAGAGGGATTCAATAATTAAAACAATTAAAATATAATACTAGGTCTAAAATTATTACTTAAACGAATACCGAATAGTGTGAGAAATAATAATACGAAACTCGAAGCTAATTATAATATCTAGCTACCCAGGGTTTGGAGTCACAATTCACAAACTACTAAAGAATACTACAAGTAATTGGCTCAAGAGATAGTGTATAATTGTTTTGAATCAAATAAAACAGTAACTAAATAATGTAGAGAAGACTCCAGAAATCTGCAGACGCCAGTAGATCTACCTCGTGTCTCCGTGTGAATAGTATCAAAGACTACTTCAACTTAGCTCTGGCCGGTACCTAGATCTGCACAAGAAGTGCAGAGTGCAGTATCAAGACAACCGACCCCATTTACTGGTAAGTGTCGAGCCTAACCTCAGCGAAATAGTGATGAGGCTAGGGCAAGACACCACATAAAAATCTGAACATATAATATCATGCTAGCAGAAATAACAGCAAGTAAAGAATTTAAAGATAACCAATAATGGGAAGGGAACGTGCAGTGGGAAATTTAACATCAGGAGTGAGGAAAACAATAAGACAGACTTAGACAGTACAACAACAACAACAACAAACCCATTTTCATCGCAACATGTGGGGTCTGGAAAGGTAGTCTGTACGCAGACCTTACCCCTACCTAATGCAGGTAGAGAGGTTGCTTTAAATAGACCCTCGGATCAGGAAGGGCAAGAAGAAGAAGAGGGAAACAAACAAAAAGTATCCAATAATAGAAATAGGGAATACAATACTTGAGGTGAACAAAACCACATACCGTAATAAAAACCTATGAATATGAAGGGAAATGCATGCTACTTAGCCTATCGGTGAGCATTATCAACCACCTACTAACATTCTACCTTAATCCTCGACCTCCACACCCTCCTATCAAGTGTCATGTCCTCCGTGAGCTGAAGCAGTGCCATGTCCTTCCTAATCACTTCTCCCCAGTACTTCTTAGACCTACCTTGACCCCTTCTCAAACTCTCCATGGCCAACCTCTCACACATCCTAATAGGGGCATCAATGCTTCTTCTTCTAACATGTCCGAACTATCTCAGCTGCGACTCCCGCATCTTGTCCTCCACGGAGGCTACACCCACTCTGTCTTGGATAGCCTCATTCTTAATCCTATCTTGCCTGGTACACCCACACATCCATCTCAACATCTTCATCTCTGCTACTCTCATCTTCTGCACGTGGGAGTTCTTGACTGGCCAACACTCAGCCCCATACAGCATAGTGGGTCGAACCATTACTCTATAAAACTTACCCTTAAGTCTTAACAACACCTTCCTATCACATAGAACACTGGAAGCGAGCCTCCACTTCATACACCCTGTTCCGATGCGATGTGTGACATCTTCGTCAATCTCCCCATTACCTTGGATAATAGACTCGAGATACTTAAAACATGCTTTCTTGGGGATAACTTGAGCATCAAGCTTAACCTCTACGTCTGCATCATGGGTCTCACTGAATTTGCACTCCAAGTATTCTGTCTTGGTTCTACTCAGTTTGAAACCTTTAGACTCCAAGGTCTGTCTCTAAACCTCCAACTTCGCGTTAACTCCGCTACGTGTCTCGTCAATCAACACTATATCATCGGCAAATATCATGCACCAAGTCACCTCCCCTTGTATGTGACGCGATAGTACATCCATCGCCAAGGCAAACAAAAATGGGCTAAGAGCCAATCCTTGGTGCAACCCCATCACCACAGGGAAATGGTTCGAGTCACCACCCACAGTCCTCACCCTAGTCTTAGCATCATCAAACATATCCTTAATCACCCTAATGTACGCTACCAGAATACTGCTAACCTCCAAACACTTCCACAGGACCTCCCTCGGAACTTTATCATATGCCTTCTCAATGTCAATAAACACCATATGCAAATCTTTTTCCTTTCCCTGTACTGCTCCACTAATCTCCTTACTAAATGAATCGCTCCCGTAGTCGAACACCCCATCATGAATCCAAATTGATTCTCGGAAATAGACACGCACCTCCTGACCCTGGCCACCATCATTCTCTCCCAAACCTTCATAGTGTGACTCAATAACTTGATACCCTTATAATTGTTGCATTTTTTGATATCACCTTTGTTCTTGTAAAGCGGAACCATCGTAGTCCACCTCCATTCTTTGGGGATCTTCTTTTCCTTAAAAATAACATTAAACAGTCTAGTGAGCCACTCCAAACCTGCCCGCCCCGCGCTCTTCCAGAATTCCACTGAGATTTCGTCTGGCCCCATTGCTCTGCCCCTACACATCTTACGCATCGCTCATTCCACCTCCTCTACCGTAGTCCGCCTACAACACCCAAAATCTTGCCAACTCTCGAAGTCCTCAAACTCACCCAGCATAATGCGTCTATCCCCGCCCCCCCCTTCATTCAACAGTTTATGGAAGTATGTCTTCCATATTCTCCTAATGAGTGCCTCATCCATCAACACTTTACCATCCTTGTCCTTGATGAATTTGACTTGGTCTAAGTCACGAGCTCTCCTCTCCCTCAGCTTGGCCAACCGGTACAACCTCTTGTCCCCACCTTTGCCCTCGAGATCCTCGTACAAATGAGCAAATGATGCGTTCCTAGCTGTCATAACTGCTAACTTTGCCTCTTTCTTTGCCTTTATGTAACACTCCCTAAAAGTCCTTTTTTCCTCCTCGTTTGTACTGCCTACTAGATTTAAGTAACCATCTTTCTTAGCTTCCACTTTACCTTGAACCTCTCCATTCCACCACCAGTCCCTTTTATGACCCCCAGGATAACCCTTTGTGACCCCTAAGACCTCTCTAGCAGCAACTCTAATGCAATCTGTAGTCATGGACCACCTACTAGACGCGTCCCCCATACTCATCGAGGCCCTCATATCCAACAACTTCTCCCCTAACTCCCGAGCTTTGTCCTTGGTCAAGTTACCCCACTTGATCTTAGGTTGCCTGAACCCCACCCTCTTCTTCCTACTCCTATTGATATCCAAGTCCATAACTAGGAGCCTATGCAAAGTCGTGAGGTGCTCATTCGGGATGACCTTGCAGACATTGCATAGACCATTATCGCATTTCCTGCAGAGAAGCTAGTCAATCTGAGTCTTGCCCATTGAGTTACGGAAAGCGACTAGGTGCTCTTCCCTCTTCGGGAAACTCGAGTTAGCTATAACCAAATCAAAAGCTCTAGAAAACTCCAAGATAGATTTGTGTTGTGTTGTGCTCGTTTTTCTTATGTTTTGACGTCGTTTCTTCAAGCATAAATGATATCATATTGAACAAATAAGTTTTGGTTTCTGTTTTGACTGAAGTATTAGATCCGTATCGTCATTACGGACCCGTAGAAAAAAGATTCATCGAATTTGGACATCGTATGAGGATTGTATGGTCATTTTACTAAGGTTGCCAGATTTTTCAGATTAATTACGAAATTGTCACTGATGACGTATTTAAAAATCTGCAATATTTGTAAATATTAAAACCTACATATCTCCTTCATTATAGGGTCAAATTGAGTGATTCAAAAGACTAACTTGACTAGAATTTCACAAACAATCCACTGGAGGCATAAAAAGTGAGTTTCGGGATCGTTTGGCATGAGAAACAAGGCAGAATAACTGGCAGTAAAATATATAAAACAAGGGTTTGTTCATTCGGTCATATTTTGAGTTGGGGAGCTCGGATTTGAGCGATTTTGGAGGCGATTTTCACCGTAGGGATTTGGCTAAGTGTTCTTTACTCATTTTGGTTATGTTTCATGAATCCATATTCGTTTTTGGGATTTGATTGATGATATTTTAGTAAAATTGAGAGAGTTAGGGCTTGAGTTTTGGATAGTTTTAGGTAGCAATTTGAGGGACCAAACGAAGTCCGATTTTGATAACTTTTATATGGTTAGACTTGGGAGAGGACGAGGGTTTTGATTCTGCCATTTTTGACTGATTTCGAGATGTAGGCTCGGGGGTCGGATTTTTGCCGATTTCTGATTTTTGGCATATTTTATAGTTTTATTGTGGAATTCGATTCGTTAGCCTATGTTGATGGTATTAATCTGATTATGATTAGATTCTAGCAAGTTAGAGAAATATTCTAAAGGAAAAACTATAATTGAGCAGTGAGTGGCTTGCGAAATTGAGGAAAGTGCTTGGTTTAACCTTGACTTGAGGGAATAGGAATCCCCAACTTCTTT
>MDKH01038001.1:0-23178 GCA_005239495.1 Nicotiana undulata | reverse complement strand
GTGAGCTTTGACTGTGCTAGTGGAGTCACGAGTGACTGAGAGACCCTATTTATGAGTGATATTCTGCCCGAAAGGCTATAAATTGTGAGATTACTATTTTTCACTTATCTTACACTGAGTTTCTTTAATAGACACTGAGTTAATGTTTTATGCAAGTCTAAATGGGGGAAACTGGAGTTGCAAAGTATTTGAAAAATGTAGACTTTTGATTTACTCTATTTGTTTCATTGGCACGAGTTTTTATGAAATTATCACCTTTAAATGATCGTCACTGCACTCAAGTTTTTAGTTACTTTGGTTTCTTACTGAGTTGGCGTACTCACGTTACTCCCTGCACCTTTGTGTGCAGATCCAGGTGCCAGATGTGAGCGATAGCTGATTCCTCCTTGCTCGGATTTGCTCGAGGATAGAGGTAGCTGCTCGACGTCCATAACTATCCTTCTTTCCTCTCTTAGTCGTAGATTTGTAGTGTTTCCTAGACTGTACTAGTAGAGGCATGTTATTAGATATTGTGTTTATCCCTGTAGATGCTCATGACAGTTGTTTCCGGGTGTTGGGTTGTGGTTAGACTCGATTTTGTGGTATTATTGCACTTAATTATGGTTTTAAACAGAATTCCTAAATGAAATATTTCTACCTATGATTTTGAAAAGGAAAGTTTTATATGTTACTCTCGGTAGTTGGCTAGCCTAGTTTCACGATAGGCGCCATCACGGCCTTTATTGATTTGGGGTCGTGACAGAAATCAATATTGCAAAGATGCCTATATCCATCTTCAAAGGAGTGCCAAGTGCTGGAGCTACAAATTATGGAAACGAATAAATGAGAAATGGGCAAATTTCTTTGGCTTATGCAATAGCTAGAGCAAGTTGAAAGGGCTATAAATATACAACCCTTATGAAGGAAGAAAGTACGCAACTCTCTATACAATTTGTCTACCCAACTACAAGTTATTTATTCTACTCTTAATATAACGACCCGACCGGTCGTTTTGAGCTCTAGCCCGTCGTTCGACAGTTTGAGGCCGTGAACAACTTCATTTCAGGTATTATGACTCGTAGGCATGGTCATAATTGAATTTCAGGAAGTTCAGAGTCTATTTGGAAAGAAAACTTCTTATTTCAGAAGCCTTAAGTTGGAAGAATTGATTAAGATTGGATTTTTGAGTAAACGACCTCGGAATAAGAATGTGAAGGTTCCAGCAGGTTCGTATGATGATTTCGGACTTGGGCATATGTTCAGATCAGGTTTTGGACGACCTGGGAGCGTTTCGGCGCATATGGTGGAAGTTAGTAGTTTAGAAGAATTTCATAAGTCTGGGTTGATGGGCATTTCAGTGTTATTGATGTCCGTTTGGGATTACGAGTCTGGGAATAGCTCCGTATGGTGATTCTGGTGTTGGGAGCGCGATCGAAAGTAAATTCAGAGCTCCGTAGGTCATTTTGGAGTCATTTGGCTAAAGTTAGAAATTTGAAGGTTTTTGAGAAGTTCGACCGGAAGTGGAAATTTTGATATCGGGATCAGATTCGGATTTCGGATGTTGTAGTAGGTCCGTAATGTGGAATATGACTTGTGTACAAAATTTGAGGGGTCAATCAGATGTGATTTGATAGGCTTCGGCATCGAATGTGGAAGTTGGAGATTTCAAAGTTCATAAGGATTTAATTGAGATGCGATCCATTGTTTCGATGTTATTTGATATTATTTAAGGCCACGAGCAGGTCCGCATTATGTTTTGGAACAGGTTGGTGTGATTGGACGGGGTTCCTGGGGCCTCGGGTGGATTCCAGGTGGTTAACAGATCGAATTTGGAGTTTGAGAAAAACTGAGGTTGCTGTCATATGGTGTGACCGTACCTGCGGGGTTTTTGCCACAGGTGCGGAGCCGCAGACGCGGCCATGGAGTCACAGATGCGGGAAGGAGCGCAGGTGCGAGTTATGTCCGCACCTGCGAAGGTGCATGTGCAGAAAGGATGGTCGGAGGAGCGGGAGCAGCTCGGTTGAGTTAGAGCCGCACCTGCGATGGTTTTTCCGTAGGTGCAGAGCCGCAGAAGCGGCTAACTGCACCGCAGGTGTGAAAGTGGTGGAGGCAGTGGGGGTTTCTTTAAATAAGGACTTGGCTCATTTTTCCCCATTTTTCAGTTGGCTTGGACGATTTTGGAGAGCTTCAAGAGGAGATTTTCATCAAGCAACTCTAGGTAAGTGGTTTCTTCCCATTTATTAGTTTAACACATGATTATATGCGGATTTGGACATAGCCATTTGTAGATATTATGGGATTTGGGAGTAAACCTAGAAATTTGGTATTCTTGGATTTTGACCACGATTTTGGGCATGAAATTGAAAGTAAATTATATATTTGAGTTCGTGAGGTTATGGGTAAACTTTATCTTCGAAATTTTTGGAATCCGGGCACGTGGGCCCGAGGGTGATTTTATCGACTTTGTGATTTGGTGTTAGAACTTGTTAAAAAGATTTAACTGTTAAGAGTAATTGAGTATATATCTGCATAATTATTGACTAGTTTTGGAGCGTGTGCATCGATTTGAGTTTTCGGAAGGGCTTGGAAGCCAGTTATAAATCATCGGAGCGAGATAAGTCTCCTTTATCACCTTGTAAGATGGAATTGTCCCCATAGGTGAAATAATTAAATATGTGCTACTATATGTGGGGGTTACGTACGGACGAGGTGACGGGAGTCCGTGCGTAGCTACTATTTTGCTTATGTTCGGGTAGTCTAGGACCCAAAAGCATGCTTTACTTGCCGTACTTGTAATTTTATTGATGAACTCAAAGATGTTAAATTATAGCGAACTTGGTAAACGAATTTCTAGAAAATGATTAAATACCTTCTTCTTGACCATTGAAAAGAGAAAATGCCATTTTCCCTTGGTAATTGTTTTCCCGTCGTAGTCAGGGCTGACTGTTGAATGTGTATGTTTATGTGTAACCGGTTCGCAATTTATATTTTGCGAACGGGGTGATTTCTTCCGCTACTCTCATAGGAGCAGGCCGCACGCCACAACAGGTTAATAGATGCATCTATGGCTCGAGCCGTTCGACCCTCACATTTTATTATTGTTGGTTCGGGCCGTTCGAACCTAGGCATTACTTGCGCATGATATTTGCTGAGTACTTTCTGTGATTTGAACTGTTTACTGGCCTTGAATTATAAGTTGTCAACTGAAATGACGGAGATTAAATATTGTGATTATGGAAGAAGTTGTTCCTTCCTGTCGTTATTTGTTTATAAATTATGACATCCATGCTTAGTGTTACACTTGATTATATTAATTTGACCTCTAGTAATTGTCAAAGTCGACATCTCATCACTACCTCTTCGAGGTTAGGCGGAATACTTACTGGATATACGTTGTTTTCATACTCATACTACACTTGCTGTGCATTTTTGTTGCACACGTACATATATATCTAGTGGCCCCGCTTGACGCAGTGGTGTGGCTAATATGGGGACTTAGGTGAGCTGCTTCTCTCGAGACGACCCGCAACCAATAGAGTCTCCCTCGGATGTGTAGTATCTTCCTTTTTGTCCAAATTTGTATTCCGGACAGTAGTTGTATTTTATTTTACTTACTAGTAAATGCTCATGCACTTGTGACACCGGGTTTTGGGATGACGTTGGGATGTATTTGTTAATTGAACTGTTAAAAACATCGTTATTTATTCCATAAATATTATTGATTATTATATAATGAAATGAAAAGTGACGATTTCAAAATACTAAAATAGGAATTTAATTTATCTATTTAATAATTGGCTTGCCAGACAGTGATGTCCGATGCCATCACGACCTTAATGGATTTTGGGTCGCGACACTTAACAAGCATTGTAATTCACTTTTAGATTTACTGTGTACACAAAAGAGAGAAGAAAGAAAGAAAAATATTGGAGAGGCAGTGTGTCCGATAGGTTGTGTGTCACGACCCCAAATCAAAATGGTCTGTGATGGCGCCTATCGTGAAACTAGGCTAGCCCTCTAACACAATAAAATCAACATTTTCTGCTTAAAATAAATATTGTCTCATATGCTAATAAAGATTTACTTTAAGATGAGTTCCATGCTGTGTGATGTGCTATGCTGTGTGGTCGTGCCATATGGGTATAGGCGTAAGTTGATGCAGCGGGTTGAGGCTAATGCCGGATATGGATTTAGAATCGGGTATTTTGGAAATGAGTGGAAGGTAAGAAGTTGAGGTATGAGGCTTATCGGTGGTAATGGGGAGGCTATATTGCAGTTGTGATTATGCCATAAGGCTTATGTAGGTTGGGGTGACGTGGGATCACCCGTGGGTGTGTGTTAGAAGTGTACAATCAGTGATTGGGTGAGTTCAAGGTGAATCTTGGCACGTTCGAGGCCAAACGTTTGTTTTAAGAGGGGGAGAATGTAACGACCCGACCGATCGTTTTTGATAATTTAAACTCCGTTCGGTGACGTAAGGTCATGAACAACTTCACATTGGGTATACCTGCATGCGTGGTTGGATTCAGTTACCGGATAATCTGGAGTCGAATTGGGAGGCAAATTTCCATTTTTGAAGTTTAAGTGATAGGAGTTGACCGGAGGTTTGACTTTTGTGTAAACGGCCTCAAAACGAGTTTTGGGTGATGTCAACGGCTTAGTATGATGAGTTTGGACTTAGGCGCGCTCCGAAATTGGTTTTGGAGGTCGGTAGAGTGATTTGAGGTAATTTGGTGAAAGTTAGAATTTCAGCGATTTTGGTCGATAGGTGAAATTTTGATATCGGGCTTGGAACGGAATTCCGAGAGTGGTTGTAGTCTGTCTTGTCATTTCAGATTTGTCTGCAAAATTTCACGTCATTCCGTGTTAAATTGATAGGTCTCGACGCGAGTCTTGATATTTGAAGTTTTGAAAATCTACAAGTTGATTTCTTGGTTTGATTCGTCATTTTGGTGTTGTTTTATATGATTTGAAACCTCGAGCGATTCCGTGTTAGGTTATATGACTTGTTAGTGCATTTAGACAGGGTCCCAGGGGCCTCAGGTGTGTTTCGGATGGGTTTCGGATCAATTTTCCCTATCTTTGAACTGCTGATTTCTGTCTTCTAGTTTCCTTCTATGCGATTGCATAGAGGTAGTCGCGATCGCATAGTGTTATTTTGACCTTCCCAGTTTTCCTTCAATGCGTTCCCATATACACGTACGCGATCGCAGAAGTATATTTTTCTCCTTCTTCGCGATCGCATCTACACCATCGCGATTGCATAGTGTTTCCAGCAGGGCATCAGATTTATCTCTTCTACACGATCGCATTCCATGCTTCGCGATCGCGTAGTGTGGCGTTGGGGGCAGCTGATAACTTCTTATATGAGATCGCATATGTTCCTTCGCG
Organism: Nicotiana undulata; assembly: GCA_005239495.1. Taxonomy (NCBI): domain Eukaryota; kingdom Viridiplantae; phylum Streptophyta; class Magnoliopsida; order Solanales; family Solanaceae; genus Nicotiana; species Nicotiana undulata. Next base: position 17,808 of record MDKH01038001.1, on the reverse strand, counting down.
ATCGCATAGAGCATTTTGTCCAGTGATAATTTTTCCTCTATGCGATCGCGTATATTTTCACGCGATCGCAATTCTTTAAATCTGGGCAGATAGTTTATAATTTCAAAATAGGGGGTTTCACCATTTTATCATATTTTGACCTCTAGAGCTCGGATCTTGGCGATTGTTGATGGGTTTTTTCACACAAATCTAATGGGTAAGTATTCTTACACTAGAATGATATATATTCCATGAATTAGTCTTTGTTTTTATCATTTAATCTGAGTTTTTAGTTGAGGAAAATGTGGGTTTTTAAAGAAAATTACTAAACAGAAAAATCACGATTTGAAAGACCAAATGATATCGGAATTAGATAAATTTTATATGGTTGAACTCGTATCAGAATGGGTATTCGGGTTTGGTAAAATTTGACAGGTTCCGAGGTGCGAGCCCGGGAGTCGACTTTTGGGTCGATTTTTATAATTTTGTAAAGATTGAAACTTTATTATTCGGAATAGTTCCTTATACATTTTATGTGTATTTTGAAGTTGCTTTAGTATATTTTGAGCCGTCCGGAGGTATTTTCGTCCGAGAAGTCAATTTAGAGTACCGGGTTGTCGTCTTTGAGGTAAGTATCTTGCCTAACCTTGTGTGTGGGAACCACCCCTTAGGATTGAGTCTTCTATGTTGATTGTAGCCCGCGTACGCGAGGTGAAGAGTGCGTACTCGGAATTATTTGCAAATAGATTGACCTTTTAGGATTTTTAGGTCTTTATATTCCCCGTGTATGAATTGTAATTGTTATATCTTAGTTCCTGATTGCTAATTTCATCTCTTCCTGCTCAAATTAGAAACTACTTGCCTAGTGTTCCTTTGTTTCTTATTTGATATTAATTGACTTAAATGAAGACTTTACCTTTCCTACCGTTATGCTATATCTTACTTCATACACTGCCTATTTGACTAATACTAGTATAATCTTGCCCTATAATTGTTTAGTAGTAATTAGAATATCTATACGTTGGTGTCAAGCATGCCCGTGAGTCGTACATTGGGATTTATATGATTTTCCCTTAAGTGCTTTTTAGGTTTAGTTGATAACCATCCATGTTGATGATATTTCTTTGGTGTTGCCTATTTACTGAGCATTTGTTCATGCCGAGTTTATTCCGTGAAGCTAATTGTCTAAGTGAGATTGGTTATAGCTGCTTCTTAGTGGCTGCATTGCATATTTAAATTGGGATTACGCACGAGATTCCGGGAGCTTTCCCCCTGCACTGCACTGCATATTTAAATTAGGACTACAGACGAGATTCCGGGAGTTTTCCCCCTGTACTGCATTGCATATTTAAATTGGGACTACAGATATATTCCGAGAGCTTTCCCCTTGTACTACATTGCATATATAAATTGGGACTACAGATGTATTCTGGGAGCTTTCCCCCTGTACTGCATGACAAATTCTGAGTTACGGACTGAGTTCCGGTAGATTTATCTTTAGGAGATTATGCTCGAAAAGCTATATTTCAAAAGTTATTTGGAAAGCATTTGTCTTGCAGAAAATGATATTTGAAAATCATTTATCGGGAAAGTATATTTGAAAATCACGTATCTTGAAAGAACTAAGTTTTAAAGATTTCTCCTTCTAAAAATATACATATATATACATTCGGAGAAAGTATGTTTCAAAGAGGATCTTTATACACTGAAATGATTATATCTTCAAAGCTTTCAATATAAACTGCTGTTTAAAAGTTTTCACCAATTTATTGGGTTTATTGGCTAAGGTCCGATGCGAACAAACTGAAGCAGCGCTGAGTTACCAGTGTGTTTATTGTGTGGTGGTTTTTCCGGTTTTGGCTCCTATTTTCTGTCCATTCTTCTGGTATTATTATGCTGTTCCGTTGATTAGTTTTCGGTAATTCCTTCCGCATTTTATTGTCATGTTGTTAACTATATCGTAAAAACATTAGATAGATATTATGTCCGGTCATTTCTATATTGATGCATGTTTAAATTTATAAGATCAGTGGTGTCTCGACTAATCCTCGTCACTACTTCACTAAGGTTAGCCTTTACTTACTGGGCGCCGCTGTGGTGTTCTCATACTACACTTCTGCGCATTTTTGTGTGCAAATTCAGGTAACTATTATTAGTAGCTGTGTGGATCATTTACGGGGAGATTCAAGGTAACCTGTTGCTGCGTTCGCATGCTTCAGAGTCACCTTCTTGTATTTATTATTCATACCCTGTTCTATTTATTCCGAACAATGGTAATTTCAGATTTTAGAGTAAATTCGTAGAGCTTATGACTTGTATTACCGGTTTTGGGAATATTGTAACTATGCCAAGACTTCTATATCAAGACTGCTAGATTTCTTATTATTGTTGTTATTCTCTAAATGTTAGGCTTACCTAGTCCCTAAGACTAGGTGCCATCACGATATCCAACGGAGGGAAATTTGGGTCGTGACATTCCATCTCCTCTTGGACTTTAATTTTGGCCTCCAAATAGTTGTAAGACTTGGCCCAAAGATCCTACTTGTTCTGGAGCTCATCTTCTATTATACCACACTTTTTAATTGCAAATTGAAGGCCATTAAGATTGTCTTGATATTTCTTTGTTTGAGACCTTGTCATGGGCCTTCTTGGAGCTTCCACAACTCCTATGTAGCTCGATGACTAAATTTTCAGCAGGTGAAGTATGAGCACCAGAGGCCATAATGCTTTCTTCAGACACTTGAGATTCCCAAGAAGAAATGAGAGCGTGTTACCATGGACTTCGTTGTTGGGCTCCCACAGACATAGAAGAAATTTGACGATGTATGGGTGATTGTGGATAGGCTGACCAAGTCGGCTAATTTCTTTCTGGTGGTGACTACCTACTCTTTAGAGCATCAAGATTAACAATGTCATTAGTAGGCAAAGGCAACAAATCAAGGGAAGTGAGAGGATTAAATCCATAAAAAACTTCGAATGGAGACTTACCGGTAGAAGAGTGGATAGTTCTATTATAGGCAAACTCTACCATGGGCAAATGTTCTTCCCAATAAGTTAATTTTCCTTTTAAAACAGCTCTCAGCATATTCCCTATGGTCCTATTAACTACTTCAGTTTTCCCATCAGTTTGTAGGTGATAAGATGTAGAAAATAGCAATTGAGTTCCCAACTTCGCCCAAAGAACTCTCCAATACTGACTTAAAAATTTAGCATCCCTATCACTAATGATATTTTTAAGTATGCCACATAATTTAACCACTTCCTTCACAAATAAATCAGGTACATGTAATGCATCATTAGTCTTCAAGCATGGAATAGAACGAGGAGTGTGACCGACCTCGGGGAGTGCGATCGACGCTCTACCGAGATAACCCAGACAAGCAAGCCTACTAGATGCTTTCTACCCGAACTTACCCATGAATAAAGTGAAGACATATTTCATTAGTTAGACCATGAGAAGCTCATGTGAGCAACACCAATTCATTACCATTAGTTATGTTATTTATAAGTCTCCAAAATATTACATTACACATTCATAGTTTAAAAGTGGAACTATGAGACAAATACAACATTCTAGTTTGACTTTCCAACACCAATATACAACTCATACTATGTCTACGGAGCCTCTAACAGATACAAAAAGTACTATGACAGTGCAAGAGACAAGGCACCGGCTAAGCCTCAAAATATATACACAAGGAACAAAAGATACACGACCCCGAAATTAAGTGAGGCTCACCAAGTGAGTTGGGAGGAGGGTGTACCCCCATCACTGATCAATGCCGGCTGCTATGGATCCCCGACAAAAGGGACTTTAGTACATATGGAATACTACTACTATGTAAGACTAAACATCCGCTCAATAGAATGTGTAACAATACAAGGAGAAGCAATCATAGGATCAAAATGAAGGTTGTTTACCTTAAAAATGGTAATTACAATTATATTTTATTATGTTGTTCTAATAATATGCGATTTATTGAAATGCTAGTTGTTAAGAAATATATGCTAAGTATGAGTAAAGGAAATAAGGTGAAATGATATGAAATCGAAGATAGGCAAACCCGACAGCCTCAAGTCGGGGGTTCTGAGCTAGCCGAGATAGGTCCTTGAGGTCGAGACTCAGAGGAGGTTATTTATGGTCAATGATGGATAATAAATGAAATACAACCAATGAAATATAATAAATTCAAGTATTAAATCAGTAAAGACACAATAGAGGATATTTGATTTAGAGAGCAGAGAGTGTTCTTGTTCCTTGTATTGAATATTGTATGTGCAAAAAATGATAAGGGTCCCCTTTATATAGGAGGGGAAATCCCAACATAGTACATAAGCATTTATTACAAAGATATGTATCTTGTACAGCTATTTAATGTCATAGTACATACTTGTACTTAGTTGCAGACTTGGCCGCCTTTGCCCACATGTTGCTTGCTCGTGACTATCACTGATCTGTATTACCCCGATGTCGAATGCAGGGAGAATTCAGGCTCGAGCCTCGAGCCGTACTTCGAATCTTACGCGAACATGCTATGTGTCATAATAAACATAAAATCGGTCTCTCCGATTTTATCCGTATACAGATAGTCCCCGCATTTCTTAAAGTGGAAGGATAAAAAACAGTTTTGACCTTGATTTTCTCGTTCTTCTCGTGACAATGTCATGCTTGTGACATAAGCTTCTAGGGAGGTTGATACATCCTATCGGTTCGTCTCCCTAGAAGCATTGAATTATGCCGCCGGTTCGTTTTCCCAAAAGCGTTGATTGTTCTGTCGATCCGTTTCCCCTAGAGCATTGATTGCGCCCTCGGTTATGCTACCGTCTCCCAATAAATGAGGGATTGTTTTGACCAAAACTGTACTCATTCTTTCTTCAACAGACTTTAATCCTTTCCCTTCTCTACATTCTTCTCCAAATTCCTATTTTTATGGTTCAACCTGTGGCCATAAGGTCACACGGCGACAACTATGCCATTTATGACTTGGTCTTTTTGTTCAAAGATCTTCCCCACTGATTGGGGCTATACTGAGTTGTTGTTGTTGGCTCGAAATAATGAGAGAATGGCGCCAAATGTTTTCCGTATTGAAAGATATGTGGTCCTTATACTGCTGCTCATCTCTCTTAACTTCAACCTGGTGTGGCGCCTCATTATTTCCACCTTTTGTAGAGTGAGGTGGCACTATCTACTAAATTTTGCATCCCACACCGGTACAATTTCTCAAGAAGTGGCTTCACAATAGTAGTGCTGACAAGATCCGTACTCGCCAAATTTTTCACCAGGCCACAATTCTCTTTGCTTGTTAAAAGCTTTTGCTCTTTGATAGGCTATAGACTTTTATTCATATATCACTGTTTCGGAGGAGGTCCCCGAAGACGTCGCTTTAAATATCGAAATAGAGTCCCCGAGGAAGAGGTTCTTGAAGATGTTGCTCTTGAGGATACACCCTCGAAAGTAGAATAGGCCTTTTACTGTTGTTTTTTGCTTCTTTGTTACTGTAAGGGCCCCTTGCGGGTTTTGTAATCATCTCTTATTAATATAAGATTTTCTTTATTTTGCCTTTGATTTGTGTTGAATTTTGTTCCACCTTCGGTTGTGGTAAATTCAAGTATACGGCTCTAACGATTGGTCCGAGTATTGGACTCGTGACATACTAAACCCTTAGGCTTTTAGTTGATTAATGTGATGCTTCATGAAGTCTTTAGTTATCCCTCGGGCTAAGCTTGGATTGATTTGATGTGAACTTTGCTTCTCGGGACTTCTAGGTCCGAGTTGAGTGAGAGATGGGTCTTGACTCATGAAATAAAGGTATCATGTTGACAGCCCTCGAGTGAGAATATTCTTGTACTCCGGTAGCCTTTGGACTTAATGGTCGAGTGAGCGTTCGCTCGAACCTGAAGTAAAGATAGCCCTGGAGCTTTGTAAATAGTTCCCGAGTGAGGGCTTGCTCGAACTTGGGTAGCCCTTAGGCTTAATTGTCGAGTGAGCGTTCGCTCGAACTCGAAATAAAGATAGCCCTGGGGCTTTGTGTATAGTCCCCGAGTGAGGGCTTGCTCGAACTTGGGTAGCCCTTAGGCTTAATAGTCGAGTGAGCGTTCGCTCGAACACGAAATAAAGATAGCCTTGAGGATTTATGGATAGTCCTTGAATGAGGGCTTGCTCGGATCTGGGTAGCCCTTAGGCTTAACGGTCAAGTGAGCGTTCACTCGAACTCAAAATAAAGATAGCCCTGGGGCTTTGTAAATAGTCCCCGAGTGTGGGTTTGCTCGAACTTGGGTAGCCCTTAGGCTTAATGGTCGAGTGAGCGTTCGCTCAAACTCGAAATAAAGATAGCGCTGGGGCTTTGTAAATAGTCCTCGAGCGGGCTTTTGAAGGCGCAACCCCATCGATAGACTAGGTCTATATTTATATTTCCCCTTTGTAAGAGCATTGGACACAAGTTATGTGAATACGCTCCTTTGATCTTTCAATATATGTATATGTGAGAAACCTTTCATCGTTTCTTGTTTCGCCTTTACCTTTTGTAACGGATTGCCGAGCTTATTTGCCGTAGGTCCGGGATCAAGTCTTCAGAGCAAGTCCTTCCATGAGCAATTTCGCAATGGCCAAAATTTGAACATTTTAGCCCGCGAATTACATTTTGGCTTGAGTGTTTAAACCTTTAGGTCATGAAGTTGATCTTGAGATTTTCTTATGCCAGTTCTTGGGATCTTACGCTTCGGCCCTTAGGCATTGTTAGTTAACCGTTTAGGGCTCAGTCTTCGAGTCGGAACCCGACACGAGCTAATCAACCCTTATGTTCTCGACTTAGCCCTGAGGTGTTTTAGGTTCGCACTCAGGCTTTTAAGCATGAGGGCGATGCAACCTTTAGTCGACCTGTAGGCTTTTTGATGTTGGACAGAGGCTCCTATGCGTTTTCCTTCAGTCATTTTAGTTAACCGTTTCAGGCTCAGTCTTCGAGTCGGGTTACGGCTCGAGCTCATCGACCCTTAGGTTTTTTAGAATTAGTCCTGAGGTTTTTTAAGCTGGCGCCAAGGATTTTACGCGTTGGGTCGATACGACCCTTAGTATGGCAATATTTTCCCTCGCTAAAGACTTATTTGAAGTTTTTGTGTTCGTCCGACTCTTCGAAGGTAGGAAAAGAATCGTGATTACGAGTCGTTATGTGACGATAAATGAGCCCCTTGGAAGGTTTTTCCCTATGGCTTAATTGTTTTGTGCCTTTTCGTTATTTGGAGCTGACATGAAAATGATCGAAGCTCCTTTTCTTGTGCCGAGGGTAGCATGTTTTAACCGATTCTTTTCGAAATATTTTTGGAGGATTTAATTTTGTGGTGACGGTCGGGCGTCCCCGAGTCGCATTAGTTTGTCCTGAGCCTATCGACCAGAGTCATTTGTGTTTGGCCGGAGCCTTAAGTCCCCGAGTGAAGTATACTCAGCGTCTATACTCGAGGGTATGCCTTTTTAGGGGTCTTACAAGTTCGAATATATAGCCTTGTCTTTAACATCGGGATTGTGCCTTTTACAAGGTCATATGGTTTGGACATGCGTTACTTGAGGTCTTACAACTTTGGTCATGCCCGTAGGACTTACGGCTTTGAACATGCCCCTAGGACTTACAGTTTTGATCATGCCTGTAGGACTTCCAATTTTGATCATGCCCGTAGGAGTTACAATTTTGACCACACCTGTAGGACTTACATATTTGATTCCACCACACAGAGGGATTTTGGGGTCTAGGTTACCCACTTGGGATCTTATGGCCTCGAGTCTTCGGTGTCAGTCTCCGAGTGTCCGAGGAATTTCTGGCTCTTGAGCCATCTCTTGTGATAAATAATTCTTTGAAAGCACGAGGTTTTGTATAAAAGATGATCCTTTGATTATTTGGTACAAGTACACATATTTTCACTGTCGAGGGCTCGATTATTCTATGCGGACACGGTTCATTTTACCGTTTTTCCCGGTATATCATTTTCCTATTGAGGCTCTCGTCGAAGGCTTTCTTCGGTTTTCCCGAGGATTTGACCTCCCGGGGGGATGCCACTCAGCATTCGAGGTTGATTGGAAAGGAGCCTTAAGTACTTTCTTGAGCTTTCCTTGGGTGGCGTATAGGTGTTGCCTCATTAAAAACCTTGCAGGTAAAACCCTTTTTAAGGATAAAACCCGATCGAAGGAAAAGAGTGCAACACATGCTTTAAAACCCAGGGATCTTTTTGAAGCTTGAAGGATGTTTCCATGTCTTCCATCGGATATCTGCAAAAGTTTAGTTCGTAACGTGTGAATGAAAACTGGATCGTGGTCTTACCTCAGCAGTAGTAGCGTTTGAGCGTAGATATGTTCCAATTGCTTGGGAGTTGTGCACTTTCCATGGTGTCGAGTTTGTAGGGTCCTTTGTCCATTACTCCGAGGACACGATACAGTCTTTCCAAGCTTGAGCCTAGCTTCTTCTCATTGGGGTTCCGAGTGTTTAGGGTGACTTTTCTTAGGACTAAGTCCCCGACTTCGAAATGTCAGAGATTTGTTCTCCTATTATAGTATCTTTCGATTCTTTGCTTTTGGGCAGCCATTCGGACCAGTGAAGCTTCTCGCTTCTAGTCTAATAGCTCGAGGGTTTCAGTCATAGCCTCTTTGTTCAAACTCTCGGTAGCATGCTGGAACCTGGCACTTGGCTCCCTGACCTCGACAGGTATCAAAGCCTCGGACCCATACACCAGAGAGAATGGCGTCTCCCCTGTGCTCGATTTTGGAGTTGTTCGATACGCCCATAGGACCTCAGGCAGCATTACCCTCCATCTACCTTTTGCATTTTCTAACGTCTTCTTTAAGTTTTGAGTGGTGATTTTATTCCTGGATTCGGCTTGGCCGTTTGCACATGGGTGATAGGGTGTTGACAGGATCCTTTTGACCTTATGGTCCTCAAGGAACTTTGTCACTTTGCTTCAGATGAACTACTTTTCGTTGTCACATGTTATCTTGGAGGGGATCCCAAATCGGCACATGATATGGTCCCATATGAAGTTAATGACTTATTTTTCTCTTATCTTCTCAAAGGCCTTCACTTTAACCCATTTTAAGAAATAGTCGGTCATAAACATAATAAATCTGGCTTTACCTGGTGCCGTTGGCAGGGGTCCGACGATGTCCATCCCTCATTTCATGAATGGCCATGGCGATAAGAGTGAATTTAGTTGTTTACTGGGTTGGTGAATCATGGTTACGAATCTTTGGCATTTGTCGCATTTCCGGACAAAATTCCTTGGCGTATTTTTCCTTGTTGTCCCAATAATATCATGCTCTGATCACCTTTCTGAATAGAGAATCCGCGCCAGAGTAATTTTCGCAAGTACCCTCGTGGATTTCTCAGAGCACATAATTTGTATCCCCCGGTCCCAGGCATACCTCTAGGGGCCCATCAAATGTCCTTCTGTATAAAGTTTCGCTTTCGTCAAGCGAGAACCAAGCTGCTTTGGTTCGCAGGGCTCTTCTCTTTTGGGTGAGCGGGTAGCTTCCCACTTCCCAAGTAATCGATGTACTTGTTTCTCTAATCCCATGTCAAGCTGGTGGAGTTAATTTCGGCATGGACTTCCTCGATAACTGATTTGCATAGTTGAACTACTGCTCTGTTGAGTATGTCGTCTTCTTCGACGGACGATCCCAGATTTGCAAGGGCATCTGCCTCGCTATTTTTCTCTCGAGGTATGTGGGTCAGGGTCTACTCCTTGAAACGATGCAGCGTGACTTGAGCTTTATCTAAGTACCTTTGCATCCTATCTTCTCGAACTTCGAAGCTCCCATTTACCTGGTTCACTACCAAGAGGGAATCAGTTTTTGCCTCAATGATTTGGGTTCCTAGGCCTTTGGCCAATTCCAGACCTGCAACATAGCCTCATACTCGGCTTCGTTGTTGGTCAATTTTGCGGTTTTTATAGTTTGTCTAATCATGCTGCCTGTGGGTGGCTTTAGGACTATGCCGAGCCCGACCCCTTTCACATTTGAGGCACCATCGATTAACAGGGTCCATACTCCCGAGGATGTGCCCGTTTTTAGTAGAAGTTCTTTCTCTGCTTCGGGTACTAGGGCGGGCGCAAAAGCAACCACGAAATCCGCCAAAATTTGGGATTTGATAGTCGTTCAGGGATGATACTCGATGTCATATATCCTCCAAGTTCGATGGCCCGTTTGGCCAATCGGCCCGTTAACTCGGGCTTATGCAAGATACTTCTAAGGGAGTATGTCGTTAAAGCACAAATGCGATGACATTGAAGATAAAGTTTTAATTTTTGAGATGCACTGATTAATGAAGGAGCTAATTTTTCTAGAAGAGGGTACCTGGTTTCGGCGTCGCCCAATGTCCGACTCACATAGTAGACAGGGTATTATGTACCATGTTCTTCTCAAACCATCACACAACTTACTGCTACCTCGGATACAGCCAGGTACAAATAAACTGTTTTGTCCTCCTTCGGGGTGTGGAGTAAAGGCGGGCTTGATAGATATCGCTTCAACTCTTCTAAGGCATGTTGGAATTTCAGAGTCCAATCGAAGCTATTTTTCTTTTTGATCAAGGAGAAGCAATGGTGACTTTAATATGACGACCTCGATATGAATCAGCCCAAAGCTGCTATCCGCTCGGTCAGCCGCTGTACGACCTTCACGTTATTTACCACCGTGATCTCCTCAATGGCTTTAATTTTGTCGGGGTTGATCTCGATCCCCCTGTTTAACACCATGAAGCCTAAAAATTTGCATGAACCCACCCCGAAAGCACACTTCTCGGGGTTGAGTTTCATGTTGTGGCTTCTGAGAATGTTGAATGTCTCCTGCAAATGAGTCAAATGGTCCCCTGCGCGCAGGGACTTAACTAGCATATCATCAATGTATACTTCCATTAATTTGCCTATTTGATGCTAAAACATTTTATTAACTAGTCACTGGTACGTGGCTCCTGCGTTTTTTATCCCGAAAGGCATCACGTTGTAGCAGTACGTACCATACTTTGTGATGAACAAAGTCTTTTCCCTATCCTCGGGGTTCATCTGAATTTGATTGTACCCCGAGTAGGCATCGAGGAATGTGAGGGTCTCGTGGCCGGCCGTGGCATCAATTAGGGGATCGATGTTGGGCAATGGGAATGAATCCTTAGGGTACGCCCTATTTAAATCTTTATAATCTACACACGTTCTTAGCTTATTCCCCTTTTTGGGGACCACCACCACTTTGGCCAACCAATTGGGGTATTTTACCTCCCTAATAGACCCTATTTTGAGGAGCTTTGTTACCTCGTCTTTGATGAATGCATGCTTTACCTCGAACTGAGGTCTCTTTTTTTGCTTTATCAGTTTGAACCTGGGATCGACGCTTAGTCGATGGGTGGTTATTTTTGGCGGGATCCCTGTCATGTCTAAATTGGACCAAGCAAAGCATTCGATATTAATGATAAGAAATTGAATGAATTTACTCCTGAGTTCGGGGGTTAGTCCCGTTCCCAGTTATACCTTTTGATCTGGGAGATGTTTGACCAGAACAACTTGCTCCAGATCTTCAACCGTCGATTTAGTTGCATCCGATTCCTCGGGGGAAATGAAGGTTCGGGGGCTAGGATGTCTTCCTCGTCATCCTCGGGGATTTTTCTGGCCTCAAGGTCCTTAGAGGTGAAGGACGTGATCGTTGGTGCCTCATCATGAACTGCGAACATCTCCCTTGGTGCATCCTGCTCCCTATACACTGTCTTTATACCATCCTTCATTGGAAATTTCATCATTTGATTGAGGGTTGACGGTACTTCCCTCATGTTGTGTATCCATGGCCTCCTAAGCAATGCATTGTACCTCATGTCACCTTTACTGACATGGAATTTTGTGTTTTGAATCATACCAGACATGGTGACCGGGAGGATGATCTCCCTATTCGTTGCTTCGCCGACCATATTGAACCCGTTGAGGACTCTTGTGGTAGGTACAATTTTATCGAGCAGTCCGAGCTGCTCCACCACCTCCGACCTGATCACATTGGCCGAACTACATGGATCCACGAGTACACATTTAATTTGAATGTCATTCAAGAGAAAAGAAATTACTAGTGCATCGTTATGTGGCCGAGACAAGGTTTCAAAATCCTCTTCGCTGAATGCAAGGGTGCCTTCAGATATGCGGCCCCGAATTTGTCCTGCTGTTCTAGCGGATATTTTTGTCCGCTTGACTGCGGGATCTTGAGGAACGTCGGTCCCTCCAACTATCATATGGACGACGTGTTGTGGTTTTTCTGCTCTGCTCCTTCGAGCTCTCTTTCTTCCCTAGAGGTGTTTTACAGCTCGGCCGCCGATGGATTCTCAGAGATATCCTTTTCTAACTAGCTAGGCTGCTTCCTCTCGGATTTTCCTGCAATCTTCGGTCATATGACCGTGCGTATCGTGAAACTTGCATACTAGGTTGGGGTTCCTTTGCACAGTGTCCGATAGTATGGGCTTTGGCCACCTGGTGTCATTGATTTCACCCATGGTTGATACGATATCCGAAGCGCTAATGCTGAAGTTGTATTCGGGTGATAAGGGTACTTCTGCCGGCTCTGCGCACTTGCCGAACTTAGCTTTGTTTGTTAGTCCTTTAGGATTCCTACCTTGGTCCCTCCTTCGATCGATTCGGAGAGTGGCGCTTCATATGGTGTTTCTTGATTCTCGACGTAAGGTCGATATCATTCCTTACATGGCCTTGGTTATCTCTCTTGAAACCTGGGTTCTATCCTCCTCACGAGGCCCTCGATCCCTGTCATAATAGAGGAATCGGTTGTTGACCCGTTGGTGTCCGACCTCTCCAGTATCCGCCTGGTTCGAGGTGCCGTTTCTGGCGCCACTACGCTCGGAGTCTTCTTATGGTTTTGCAGCTGAGTAATTACCACCTGTTGTGCTTGGAGAATTTTGAAAATCGTGTGGAGGCTGACTCTTTTTTCCCTTTGAGCGAGGGTTCCCCGTGCTTCATGCTGGCCTTCTAGGTACGCGCTCCTGTTAGTGTGGGAGTTGATACCGTTATGTTGGGTACAACGCGAGTTCACGTCCATGGGGGTTAGCTCTGGTGTGTTACTAGGGTTCTGTAATGGTACACCAACTCCTAAAACAATTGCACCATTCTCCCCATAATCCTCAGAGCTGTTGCTTACGTATGTATTCACAGAGTTAGACATTTTAACCTGAAATCAAAGATTCCTAGACAAGGAAAAGTGTGAAGAATAACTTGCGTTTTTAGTGAACCAGCACTAAAACAATCACTATTATTTTTATCCCCACGGGGGGCGCCAAACTGTTTACCTTGAAAATGGTAATTACAATTATATTTGATTATGTGGTTCTAAAAATATGTGATTTATTTAACTGCTAGTTTTTAAGCAATAAATTCTAAGTATGAGTAAAGAAAATAAGGTGAAATGATATGAAATCGAAGATAGGCAAACTAGACTTCCTCAAGTCGGGGGTTCCAAGCTAGCCGAGATAGGTCCTCGGGGTCAGTGGTGCCGTCAATGAAGCTATAAAAACTTTATAGACCTCGGAGGAGGCTATTTATGATCAATGATAAATAATAAATGAAAGACAATCAACGAAATAAAATACATGCAAGTATTAAATCAGTAAAGAGACAATAGAGGATATTAGAGTTAGAGAGCAGAGAATGTTCTTGTTCCTTGTATTGAATATTGTGTGTGCAAATAATGATAAGGGTCCCCTTTATATAGGAGGGGAAATCCCAACATTGTACATAAGCATTTCTTACGAAGATATGCATCTGGTACAACTATTTAATGTCGTAGTACAGACTTGTACTTAGTTGTGGACTTGGTCGCCTTTGCCCACATGCTACTTGCTCGTGACAGTCACCAATTTGTATTGTCCCGATGTCGAATGTAGGGGAATTCATGCTTGGGCCTCGATCCGTACATCTAAGCTTACGCGAACAAGCTATGAAATGTCATAATAAACATAAAATCAGTCTCTCCGATTTTAGCTGTATACAAAAGCTTCAAATAATACCAAAGCATGAAGTTAGGAGCAAGATAACTTTTCAAGTAATTTCCATATTTTAGGTTGAAGATCTTTAGTATCGATATAACACCGTGAATTTAGTACAGAGTCCAATCACGTCTCGATCGGCTAGGCCATCTCATCCAAAGACATACAATCACAATCACCACCATGTGCGTGTCATGGCGTTCAATCTAGACCTGATCGGCTAGGCCGTCTCACCGTGATGCCGTGTTGATTAACATCACCCTCCGCTAGCAATCGCCTCATCCCAATTAGGGGGAATACTCTCAACACATGAATATCATCCCGTTTAAGGGGAATATTCTCAACACATCAGTTCGGAGATTTGCCCCTCAAAAACTCCTACTGGCACGTGTAATTTCGGGGTTAGGTTATTTCGACCTACCTATCCTCGCTAACTAACGATACTCCCAAAAATGTTTATTATAAAAAGGATTTTTCAGCTAAATTCATATTGTTTTTCACATCTTTTCATTTCATTGGCACTAGTGGCCATAAATATAATATCATTCTTGGCACGTCGGCCGTATCTCATATTTCATGCTCACCCCTTTCACTCTCAAACATCATCATGGATTATCAACAACAAGTCATCTCTAACCACGACTTTTGGTACACATATGAGCAAATAAGAGTCTTAGATGTATTGAGGTTTCTTCCACAATTTGGCATAATAAGTTGTAATTGAATAATGATTGAATTCATAAGATTTGACACATTGGTCACATTTGAAAACGTTCCCAAAGTATAACACAATATGATAAGAGCATTTGGAACACATTTTGAACATATATATTTCGACACAAAGTTTATTTGGAATAGTATTTATAATGAATAACTGGGACATGAAAAGCAAAAAATTGGCACATCATACTTGAGACTTACGAGAACATTGTGAGATTCAATTCTAAGAGAGAAGTTTAGCCAACGTACCTCGCTTTGAGATTACCTTAAATTACTACAATATTTTGAAAATCTAGCACTTTCAATCTATTTAGAAACATAACAAAATTGAACCATAATTAGGAAGATATTCGGGGGTTCAGCTCATTTAAGTATTTAATCAAGCTCTAGGTGTGCATTATGATTCCAAGGTTCTCTTACGGTGGATTCCTTCATCCCATAACCCAATGCTTACTCTATTGAGCTCAACAACCTTTCCACAAGCCTTGTTGGTATATACATGCATAAATTACACTCTCATACCAAAGAATCACACTCCACATTACCTATTTTTACCCCAAACTTGAAATGGAAAGCTATGTCTAGGACCTTACTTCTTGGGTCAATACCTTGTGAGTTTTCCTTGTGAATTCTCCAAGACTTGGGCAAGGATTGATGAACCCAAGCTTAGGGATTTCTCCTCTCACTCTAGAGCAATATATTGTCTCTAAAATAGCAGTTTGAACCTTCTAAAATAATCCCCAAAGTCTTTTTATAAAAATAGGATCAGGTGAAATTTTCCCAAACATAAACTTATGAAGTCGGGTCTACGATTGCTGACCAGAAAGAAAAACTAGTATGCAGTCCGCAAAGGGGACTGCAAAAATAGTCCCAAAATTAGGCAGGCTTGGTCAGGTCTGCGGCCCGCAGAACGGTTATGTGGTTGCATAACGCACCGTGAAATCTCCCTCCATAAATCTTCATGCTGGGTATGTGAGAGATTGTGCGACCCGCAAAATGATTATGCAGCCACATAATTGAGCGCAAAATGATCTTCAAGAATTGGATCAAGTTCTATTGCACTCTGTAGCCGATCTGCGGTCCACGAAGTGGTTCTGGGATCGCATTGTGGAGCACAAAAATACCATATTCTGCAAAAACTTTCCTTCAACTCCCCGACTTACAGTACAACCCAAACATTCTGTACTGCGTATTTCTATAATCATCTAACAAATTAGACTACCCCGGCACCACAAAACCTTGTGTTTTAGTAAATAATTTCGGGGCCTTACAGTCAACCTGTCTATCGAGACCTGCGGGCATGGAACGCAGCGTGCCCAGGCCAAATGGACATCACTACAAATAATGTACAGAGCATGTAAGGCATGAAAAGTAGTATATAAAAGACATAAAGGAAACATGGAGTAAAGAACTCAACATGTAAATCCGAATAACTCTGTGAATCATGATATATTTATAATGTCATGCATATGCATATAAATGTCATATCATACATAGGTATACTCATACATAACTCATCAAGCCTCTGAGGCAATCCTATCATATCATCTCTTCCTCTATGGGAGACATCATCAACGCATACTAGTTGATAAGGTGGTGGTGCGTATATAATAATGTAACCTTTGCCTATACCCCATATACATTTAATATATGCGTATATAACGCCATATGGTCATGGTTCAATGAACAAGTATAAATGAATTCAATGCATATGAAGTAAGTGAATAAGATCTCTCGGAGTGTCATAAGATCATTGGATAAACTTTACCAACTCACATATTTTCTGAGACCCATGAATAGATGATATAATAATAGGACACGTGGGGAATCAAGAAGATAGGCACCCCCAGTACTTCTATGAATAGAGTCATCTATGAAAGGTGCGTGTTTGCTCGTCTCATTTTAATCATATTGATCATACCAAAAGGAATGAAAGGATAGCCTTAACATACCTTAACTCCGTTGAGTCCTTAATACCTTCCAAGAAATTCTTCAAATATGTTTGACTCAATCTACCATAGCATAAGGAGATTCAAAATCAGTGTTGAGTAAAGGCTAAGTCCGCAACTTAAACTAGTACATTATTTATGTAAATTTAGGCAGCACTTCCCCTGGAATATTACTTTACCAAGTCCATCAACTAACAAGAACCCATACAACCTTAACCTATATGCTTTCAGCACGAAAACATAAATCCAACTACACAACAACAAGCACATAAACATCACCAACGAAACTACTATTTAACACGACAAACGACAAGCTCAGATTGAATCCTTTTTGAACCCTTAAACACTAAAGTCATTAATTTATTAACTTAACAACATAGCCAGAATGGTATTAAGTACAATGGGAGCACTTCTAACCTCCTATTCATCTCCTAATTCACCTTCAAACAACCCATCAATCTAATAACAACAACAAGTACAACTTTCCATTGTTATGTTGTCATTTCTCTTCATACTCACAGTACAGAAAACAAGTTCAACATGTAGACAATATCTTATAATAACAAAATCATAAAAGAGTCACCTTCAAGGGTTTCCATCCATTTATAGTTCATGGAAACAACCTTTCCAAAATAGTCCATTAAAAATAATAAAATCTCAAACTATTTCAAGTCTCCTCTTGTAGTATTTTGCTCAAATAACACAACATACACACAAACTAATTCAAGCACATGTCGTAGGATGTTATACTCATCTTAACCAATAGAAAAAATACAAAATTTTAGCCAAGCACAACCCACAACTATCCTCAATGACACCAGAACAAGTTTGTGAAAATTCTACTGAGGAGTAGGTCGTGGAATCAAGTTCTTTTAGTAAGACAGTACTCGAAAAATTGGACACCACACAAATCACCCCCCCCCCCCCCCTGTGTGGTATTGAAGTATAAAACATCAATTGGTATCAGAGCAGGTTATCCTTGAAAAGGCTAACACCTTGGAAAAGATCAAAATGAGTGCATCACATGGAAACTGGGAGGGTCAATCAACTGCAAGGCCGCCACTCTTCAATGGCCAGTATTACTCCTGGCGGAAGAACATGATGAAAGACCACCTGATCGGAGAAGACTATGAACTCTAGGACATAGTCACTGATGGTCCTCT